>JASCZI010000875.1:12547-25057 GCA_036250425.1 Stylosanthes scabra | reverse complement strand
TGCTCGGCAACTGGAGAGAAATTGGCAAAACTCACGGCGGTTCTGCTCGGCAATGGGGATAACGGAGCCCACCGAGGAAGCTAATCGAAGAAATAACAGAGCATCAACGGCGTGTGATGAGCAACGGTGGCAATCAACAGCAACTTGCGTAACGAGAAACAGAGACGGCACCAAAACAGCTCGTGAAACGGAAGGCAGTGACGGATTGAACGGAGTGGGCGTAGTGGATCTAGATCACGAATGATCCGTGGTAGATGGAGGACGATCGGTTGATGACGGCAAATACAGGATGCTGCTGACCTTGACGGTGCTGACGATGATTGGATGATGACGCCGTTGAGGGCAGCACGGCTTCGGAAGGAAGGTACTTCGCCGCCCCTATTCTCTCTCGTTTCTCTCTCTAACGCGATGGATCCGTGGTAGGTGGAAGGAGATCGGCTGATGATGACAACGGCAGGATAGTGTCGACGGCGACTGTACGATGACGCCGTTGACTGCAGCACAGCTCCGTGAGGGAGGTGCTTCGTCTTCCCTGCACTCTCTCTCTCTCTCTCTCTCTCTCTTTCTCTATAGAGTGGCAGCAATTGATAGATTTTTTTTTCTTTCTTTCTAAAAGGGTTAAAAAAATTTTAACAATTCAAATATTAATCTTTGACAATTTTATTATATATTTTTATAATGACATTAAAATTATTTAATAATATATTTATTAATTATATTAGATATATAAAAAAAAATATAGATAATCAATATTTTTCTAAGCAATAAATCAGCCAATAAAAATAGAACACTCATAATCACTGTTTATAAAATGTCTATAATGAAAGTCAATAGAATATCTATAACTTTTTTATTAAGTTTTTAGTCACCTAAAATAGAACATCAAAAACCTAAAAAATTGAATATCCAATTTAAATTGTTGACTGATGTTGACTGAATTTTTATTAATTACCTAGCATTGTTGATAAAAAAAATTAAGAATTTTTTATTTAGATAAAAAAAAATTTACCAATCTATCCATGCTTAGAAATAATTATACATTTGTCATGTTGTTACATATCTTATTGGCACCTTGGTAGTGCCAAGCAGATATGTATAAAAATTTTATAATAATAATAATTTTAAAATTTATAAAAAAATTAACAAATTATATAACTATAACACATTAAAGTATGTATTCATAGTAAATGTTTATTAGTATTTTAACCGGAGTTTAAGTATTAAAACTATAAACTCGGAAAAGTATTGAATATGCGCCTCTATTTCCTCCTCAACCTCTTTTTCTGTGACAAACTTAATTTCTTCAATTCCCCTTTCATTTTTCGTTGAATCTTTCGGTTCGCTCCTATTCTCCTAGAGACTTTATTTTTTCATTTAATATAAATTAGATCATATTATTTACCTTTCAAATTAGCAGGACAAACTGGTGACTTCCAAGTGTAGGCGACGGAGACGTTGCTAGCTGAATGAAAGAGAGAGCCTATTAGACTGAGAGACACAAAGAGGGCTTCAAGATGGAGAGAGAGAGAGAAAGAGCTTGAACGAACGAGACGGAGAACGGGGAAATATCTACGGTTATGATAGCAACAACGTGCATTTTACGGCAGCGGCGGAGAGCAAATCATGCAATAGAGAGAGCGGATGAGACAAACGGCAAAGAGGAGGTTTTGGGATTCCCAGTGGCGTCATTTATGGCATTACAAGGCCGATGTGGATGCTTGAAGGGCGGTGTAACACCGGCATTGGTGCTGGTAGGTGAGAGGGAATGGGGGGTGTTCGGTGATTAGGGTCTGTGAGTGTAAGAGCGGGACGAGGGACGAGGAGTTAACGTCGAAGCAGAATCAAGAACTTTCCGTCTGTTTTTGTGTGTGAAAATTCTGATGGAAAGCTACATCTCTAAAAGTGAAATGATGTGTTTAGGGTTTTAGTGTTTATCGATCGGATTTATCCCATGGTAAATTCGACGAAAACTGTCGTGCCACGAAATCTTTATTTCACGCCAGAACTTTACGTGGGAATTTTCGTCAGATTCACAAATCCTGAATCCAACGGTAATCTTCATCCGTCGACCTCAATTCCTTCTGATTCGCCGAAAGTCTAATATAAAATCCGTCTGATAAAATCCGACGAAAAATCCTACGGTATCTCGATAGTTTCTTGTAGTGTGAGTAGGGAGATAATGGCGGCGAGAGCGCATCGTGGGAGCATGAGAACTGTGATGTTGAAAGTTGGAAAGCGAATAGGAACAACAATTAGGAAGAACCAAGTAACATCAAGTATTAAGTAATAGCGTCCCACCGAATGGGTTCAGTGGTAGCGGTGGTGAGCCAGAATATTCGGGTCAAGAGCCTAGAGCAACCGTTAGTTCATCGGAGGATAAGTGCGGAGGAGATGGCTTTCGCAGAGCACAGAAAACCACCAACATGGCCACCACATCATAGCCAACTCGTCATCTTCTTCCTTGTTTCCCATCCCCATGCAGGTAACATCCACCCATCCGACGACTTGCCATTTTCCAATTCCCATTTTTACCATGCACAACCGCTATCAATTCCCAAAATACTCGATCACGTGGTTATTCTTATAAAAGTTACCATGCTTACCACATAATCTTTTTTATGACACTTGTTACGGACCAGCCCCGAGGCCCAATTCTTAAGGAATAAGGCCACCAATTAGTGGCTCACAAGGAAAAAGGAATCATCTAAAACAGGAAGGATACAATGCAATCATAAACAGATCCCGTAAGGATCTCAACCACCCGAAGCTATATAAATAGGGGGCATCACCCCCTTAAGGGACACATTCTCTCACCCTACCCCCCATATTTGACCTAAAATCCCATAATCCTATTTCTGGGCTTCTAGGGCTATTCTCCTTCATATTAACCTCCTTCTCCGTCATAGTTCTCGGTTACGCCGAATAGCTTGTCCACTGAAAGCACATCTTCTTACCTCGATCATTGAGGCTTGGTACCCCATTCAAAGTCCTTTGGACAATCGTTAAGGCACCCGACCTTAACATTGGTGCCGTCTTTGGGGAAACTCATACTTGAGGGATAAGAAGCGTAGTACTGGTGATCTGAGCGGAAAATGGAAGACGAAATCCCAATCAACAACGAAGGGGGAGGTGAAAACAGCTACCCTCAACTGACTCCAGAGAGGGAAGTCGACCAAAGGAACCAAACCATCCAGCAACTAGAAACAGCCTTGAGGGAACTCTTAGAGAGACAAACTCGAGAAGCTGCAATCGCCTCGGAAGCAGTGAAAAGAGTAGAAGAGCTCACAAAGAAACAGCAAGCCATCCTAGATGAAGCGGAAAGGAGAGAGAAAGACAGACAAGAAAAACTGAGTAGCAGAATACCAACCATGGTGGATCACGACAGCAAGACAGCAGAGTCAAAGGACCACACATGGAAACCGTCCACTGTGGTAACGAAAGTGCCCGGACGAGAGAAAAGCAAGCATCCGTTCTCATCCCACATTCTGGCGGAAGAACTTCCCAAGAAGTTCAGATATCCTGTGGAGATCGAGCCTTATGACGGGACCACAGACCCGAAGCATCACCTGGATGCCTTCAAAAATAGGATGTTGCTTGTGAATGCTTCTGATGCCATACAGTGCAAAGCCTTCACCATAAAACTGAAAAAGGATGCCCTGACATGGTTCAACTCCCTCCCACCTAACAGTATCGAATGCTTCTCCGACTTGGCCAATAGCTTCATGAAGAACTTCACAACCCGTCGGAGGCTCCCGAAAACCTATCTGAATCTTTACTCGATTGTGCAAAAACCTGAAGAAACCCTCTGGAGTTATCTGGATTGTTTCAACACGGAATGCATGCACATCGAAGGGCTACAGTCATAGGCAGCTTTGATGGCCTTGGTTAAAGGGCTGAGAGAGGACACACCTTTTCTGAAAAGCCTAACTAAGAGACCACCAAAGACGATGGAGGAAATCCAAGAAAGATCTCATGACTACCTACAGTAAGAAGAAGGTCAGACCGCCGTCAAGACTGACCGGAATAAGAAAAATAACCCTCAGAAAGAGCACTTCTGGGAGGACAGAGGGCGGAGAAATCACAAGTCCAATAGGTCATACTATAACCCCATTAGTGTATCCTTGACTCAATTTCTAAATCAGGTGTCTCAAGTTGAAAAAGTGACGGCTCCAAGACCCATAAAGAATACCCAGAGAGGAGACCGACATTCGTATTGCAAATACCATAAGCAAAATGGGCACGACATGGAAGAATGCAGAGACCTTCTCGATTTTGTCGAGCAAGGGTTGAAGAATGGGAAATTCGTGAGTACACCAACATGTACAAGCACAAAGATGATGATAAAAGGGTCAGACAGCGACCGAACAGCCCGGAGGCTAAAAGTGACAGACGGAAGGATGAGCCCAAAGAGCGCAGTACACACCGCAAAATTGCAATGATCTCAGGAGGGATCCCCGAAGAAGGAAACCCTCCGTCTAAGAAGGCGGCAAAGAGAAGCAGACATTCGTGCTTAGCAGTGGAGGTAATACCCAGAACCCTAGCCGGAAAACTACCCCCAGCGGTAGTTTTTTCCTCCTAAGAGATCAAGTAAATGACTAACAACATGAATCAGCCATTGGTCATTTCTGCATCCACCATCAATACCAAGATCCAAAGAATATTCGTAGACCAAGGAAGCTCGGCGGACATCCTGTTCCGGAGATACTTTGACGCACTCGGACTCACCGAGAGTGATTTGGAGGCTCATTCTAACAACCTAGTCAGATTCTCTGGGGAGAGGGTCACATCGGATGGCTTTGTCACCCTATGGGTCACCATCGGAAACCCCCAGATACAAGGAACGTGAAAGTTCGATGGCTAGTAGTAAACCACAACTCCGTGTACAACGCAATCGTCGGGAGGCCCATCGTAGCCACATCTATCATCACCATGAAGTTCATTACTGATAGCAGTGAAGTGGGAGTACTGAAGGGGGACATCTCGGAAGCAGAAAGGTGCCACAGCGCCACATTACACAATTCCAAAGAGCAACTCCCCAGACCTGCGAAGCCAGACACAGCCACTAAGATCCACCTTGTAGACCTGGAGCCCCTGGAAGAAAGATTCCGGAAATGCCGTAGCCAGAAGGAGAGCTAGACAAAGTGCAAATCGGGCCAGAAGCTGAGCAGGTTACAATGATATCAAAGAACCTGCCGGAAGAAATAAAGTCAGGACTGACCCACTTTCTTAAAAGGAACGTGGACTTATTTGCATGGACAGCAGCTGATATGCCAGGAATTGACCCAAACTTTTCCAACCATAAGTTATCTATAGTACCCAGAAGCGGGCCAATAGCCTAGAGACTACGGCGCATGAGCCCGGAAAAGGTGGAATAAGTAAAAAAGCAGGTACAGAACCTGCTGGAAGCGGGATTCATCGGAGAAGTCAAGTACCCCACTTGGCTCAGCAACGTGGTGATGGTCCCAAAAAGCAACGGAAAGTGGAGAATGTGCATGGACTAACCAGCCTGAACAAGGCGTGCCCGAAAGACCCCTATCCACTTCCGAGCATCGACGGCCTCGTAGATAGAGCCTCATGCTACAAGTTCTTGTCCTTCATGGATGCTTATTCCGGATACAATCAAATCCCGATGTATCCCGAGATGCTGAGAAGACAGCCTTCGTCACCCCTGTTGGAAACTTTTATTACAAAATCGAGGTATTCAAAGATCTGCTATGAGGAATACTGGAAGTCTATGTGGATGACATGTTGGTCAAGAAAAAGACTGAGGAGGACCTCATCCCAAACATAGAGAAAGTTTTCAGTAAGCTCCGAGAGCACCAAATGCGACTCAACCCTGCAAAGTGCGCTTTCGCTGTAGAAGCCGGAAAATTCCTCGTTTTCATGTTGACCAGCCAAGGAATCGAGGCGAACTCGGAAAAGTTTTAGGCCATCTTCTCTATGAAGCAGCCGGAATCGCTAAAAGAATTGCAAAGTTTAACCGGAAGATTAGCAGCACTATCTAGATTTCTCTCGGCATCAGCAATAAAGGCAGCCCCATTATTCAAACTCATGAAGAAAGGGGCAGAGTTCAAGTGGACAGACGAGTGCAAGAAAGCTTTCCAAAGCTTCAGAGACTACCTAGCAGCGCCACCTATTCTGGTGAAGCCGAAAGAAGCAAAACGCCCTTGGTGATCTACCTAGCCGCCACCGATGACACGGTGGCCGGAGCATTAGTTCAAGAAAAAGGAAAGGTTGAAGAACCTGTGTACTTCATCAACAAAACCCTCCAAGGAGCGGAGCTGAAGTACCAAAAGCTGGAAAAGCTAGCCTTCGCCCTTACCGTGGCTGCTAGGAGGCTCCGGCAGTATTTCCAAGCCCACCCGATTGTGGTGAGAACGGACCAACCGCTGAAGCAAATCCTCCAGAAACCCGACCTCGCGGGAAGAATGCTAGCTTGGTCCGTCGAACTATCGGAATACCACATAACATATGAAGGAAGAGCATCCATTAAAGAACAAGTGTTGGCCGACTTCATAACCGAACTCACCCCCAAAGATCAGAGGGATGACCATATCCCATGGATCTTGCATGTGGATGGTTCGTCAAACGTAAAGGGAAGTGTGGGTGGGGTGCTATTGAAAGGACCCGGAGACATAGCCATCGAGATGGCCATAAAATTCCAGTTCCAAGCAAGCAATAACCAGGCAGAGTACAAGGCACTCATAGAAGGGCTGATGTTAGCGAAGGAAGTCGGGGTCTCCGAGTTGGAAGTCAGATGTGACTCCCAGATCTTCACCTCCCAAGTCAACGGGAGCTATCAAGCCAAAAATCCTCAAATGGCAAAATGCATGGAAAAAGCAAAGGAGTTGCTAAGCCTTTTTCAAAAAGTGCAGATGAAGTACATCCCCCGGAAGGAGAACGACCGGGCGGACACTCTGTCAAAGTTAGCAAGCACCAATCCAGGCGGAGGAAATCGTACCCTCATCTAAGAAACCAAAGAAAGACCATCCACAGATGAAGTGCAAACCGTACTATCGGTGTCAGAAAAAGAGAGCTGGAATCACAAAATTTCTCATGCACGGAACCCTCCCCGAAGACAAGGACGAGGCCAACAAGCTCAAAAGAGAAGCAACAAACTACACCCTGGTAGCTGGAGAGCTATATAGAAGAGGAGTGATGACCCCACTCTTAAAGTGCATGGAGGAGGAGAGAATTCAAATGATTCTCTCGGAAGCACACAAAGGAGTCTGCGGACACCATCAAGGAGCCAAATCCCTTATAAGAAGAATTCTATTAGCAGGCATATACTGGCCCACCATGAAAGTGGACGCCAAGGCATATGTCGGAAAGTGCCAGAGGTGCCAAGAGCACTCGAAGCTGCAGAAAGTGCCCGCAGCGGAACTATCAGCCGTAATAGCTCTGGCCATTCGACAAATGGGGAATCGACCTCCTAGGGCCCTTCCCGAAAGCCCCAGGCCAAGTAAAGTATCTGATTGTAGCAATCGACTACTTCATAAAGTGGGTGAAAGTTGAAGCCCTAGCATCAATCACCGCGAGCCAATGCAAGAAGTTCATATGGAACAACATTATCACCAGGTTCAGAATCCCAGGGATTATAACATCTGACAATGGGACGCAATTCACAAATAGAAAGTTCAGAGAATTCTTAGAAGGATTTCAAATCCACCAATAGTTCTCATCCGTGGAGCACCCACAAGCAAATGGTCAGGTCGAAGCCATGAACAAAGTAATCCTGAACAGGTTAAAGAAGAGACTCGACGAGAAGAAAGGATGTTGGGCGTAAGAGCTCGGAAGCATACTCTGGGCCTATAGGACTACAGAGCAATCAGCAACAGGGACAACGCCCTTCCGGCTCACCTACGGGACAGAAGTCATGATTCCCTTAGAAATAGCAGAACAAACCACTCGGGTATCAGCCTATGACCCGGAAGGAAACCAAAGCGGAAGGGAAATAGAGGCAGACCTGGTCTCCGAGATTAGAGAAGAGGCAAAGATAAAACAACATGCAGAAAAAGCACTTCTAGCTACCAAGTACAACAAAAAGATCCAGAAAAGAGACTTGGAAGAAGGCGACCTAGTGTTGCGACGAGCTGACATAGGAGGAAAAAATGCAGCCCAAGGAAAGCTAGGAGCAAACTGGGAAGGCCCCTACCGGGTAGTCGAAGCACTCGGAAAAGGCGCCTACAAACTCAGCACCATCAAAGGTGGCCAGGTTCTAAGAACCTGACACATATCCAACCTCAAGAAGTACCACATGTAATTGAACATAATAGCATGTACTCTTTTTCCTCCCATCTATTATTTTTTCCCAAAGCAAGGGTTTTTTGGATGGAAAGGTTTTAATGAGACATGTAAGCGTTCCGGCCACATTGGCTGTCAAGGTTAATAAAACGTACTTACTTATTCTTTAAGAACATCTGCTTTTATTTATTCTTCTCTTATTGCAAGTTTTACCTCGCCCATCATACACAAAGATGCGCACTAAAGAAGAACAAGAGCATTTTCTATAAAAGAAAAAAAAATGCCAAAGAGCCCAGGAGCCCTATTAGAAAGCAACATTCAAATAACCCAAAGGGCAACACTAAAAGCGGACGAACCAAACTCCGATGCTCCATCCCGGACTGATCACCCAGGAGATGAGATGCACATAAACATTGAAAGCTTCGCAAAGATTGAAAAATCAAGCAACCAGGAGATATATATGCAAAAAAAATGTCCCATGAAAAAGGGACCCAAAACAGAATATTCAAAAGCCCCAGAAAAAAAGGGGGGACTTGAACAATACCAAGTATCCAAAAAAAGCACATAAAAACAAAAAAATAAGTGTCAACAGTTTACAAATTCAAATGGGGCATCCCCCACCTTCTCCTGCCACGACCTCCTCCACTTGCGGCTCCGACAGGACTTCCAGCTGCTCTTCAGCCACAGTCTCCGGCTGCTCTTCGGCCACAGTCTCCGGCTAGTCCACCACCGCAGGCTCTGGCTGCTCCTGGATCTCAGCCTTAGGATTATAAATCCTTTTAGCCTTTGGATCCCAGCGGGTGCCCAGGGTAATCATTGAATAGTCATTGGCTGGATTCAGATGGCAAACCTGGTCCATTAAAATCTCGAAGGTTTCTTGGACCATTTCCCTAGTTTCCTCTGCCAAGGACTTCCACTCACCATGCTAGTGAACCGCGGCGGCCTCAGCAACATCCAGTGTCGTCTGCTTTCCTTTTAAAGATTGAGTAAGTGACTCAACTTTCTTCCTTTCCTGCTCCAAAGAAGAACAGCAAGACTCGAGCTCAGCAGCCTGCACCTTAGCTCTCTCCTCTACCTCTTTCATGCAGTTAAGAGTAGAGAGACGCTCACCCTCAGCAAGATCTAGCTCCTGGGACAGAGACTTGATCGTGGCATGCAAAGAGGGGCAACCAAGGCAGAGTTCCTCTCGGCTATAAGCACATCCACCTGGTCCCTAGTATCTGCTAGATCCTTCTCCATCTGCACCTTGGCAGCGAAGGCGTTTTCTACGCCAACCTAAGAAGAAACAAGAACGAAATCAGCAAAACCTGAAAGGTAGAAGCTGAAAACATAAAGGAAAAACATAGAAAGCGCATACCTGAAGGCAAGCGGTGACCTTGCAAGCAAGATACTGAGCGGTCCCAAGAAGCTGTTCCGGGACCAAGGGACCGAGAATCTCTCGGATATGGCCATTCGTCAGCCCAGTGTCCAGAGCTGCCCGGATATTATAACCCGCCCGGAAATTATAATCAACCCCCAAGGCTGCCTCTTCGGTGGAAGCCTCCGAAACCTTCCGCTTTCGTTTCTTCTGCCTAAGATAGGCAGAAGGGTCCTCCTTGACACCCTCCTCCCCCTCCACAGAGAAAGGCTTGCCGGATGAAGCAACCGGAGGCTTCTTCCTGGCCTTGGCGAATTCAAAGGGAGGAATCGGGGGAACTGAAGAAGGTAGAGTAGAAGCTGAAGCAATCGGATCGGACGTCGAGGCACCGAAAGCAGCCGTTTGAGCCCTGGATAATGGAAGGATCAAGTGGGGACCCGCTCCTTCCGCGTCCTTCATCTTCTGCATAAGGCGGTCAAAACGGCTCTGCTTCTCCATGTCCTTGAGCAAGCTATCTGCAAAATCACAATATCAAAAAACATCCCAACACAGAAATTGACAGTAAAGCACATCGACACAGCAGCAAAAATAAAAGAGTAAGAAAATACCAAGAAATGCCCCAACATCAGTATCGCTGTGATCCAAAATCCAGCGGCACTTGAAATTAGATTTCTTCCCCAGCCCGGCAGGAAGAGACTGAAGGAACTCGAAAGCCAGGGTTTCTAAGGGATCCAACGCAGTAAAGCGATAATCCCCCACCTCAACGTTCCAATACACCCATGGAAAGGGTGTACCTTCATCATCCAGCCAGAATGGCCGCTTACCAGGGAAAGGCAGGACCTTAAAGTAATGCCATTTGAACTCTTGAATTGATTCTTCGAAAGAGTCAAAGAGCTTTCGATCTTGGTAGGCGCGGAAGGACATGAAACCCTTTCCGGGGGGAGGAGCATGCAGCTAATAAGTGTAAAGGAAAACACGCCACGACGGCCGAAAGCCGAAGTGCAAAGACACCTGCTCAAAGATATGAAGAAAACCCAACCCATTGAGATGGAGTTGGCTAGCCACCACCCAGCACCATGACAGGACTTCCCTCTGAAATTCTATAAAGAGAAGCCGGACGCCTAGACGAGTAAATAACTCTATATAAACCCACAGAAAGTGGGTCCTGTCTTCCTGAGCCTGGAAGGGCAACCGATCGGAAGGACCAGCAGCCTCCAGCACAAAATCCCCCTCGAGCGCTCAATCAGCCGTCAACCTCATCTCACGGCGGAGCTTGGGTCTATTCTGAATTCTTTTAAACAATATCTCTACTTTCCTAGTTAGTTATTAGATAATTGTTAGTTGACTGTTAGGTGTTTGATAAGTTGAATTTGCTATGGATGATGATTATCTTCAAACAGGTTTTCTTGATTTTGTGCCCACTTTTTGGGACCCCTACCATGAAAATCTTTTCTGAAAATTCTTTGGAGCTTGTTTCTTGTACTTGCATTTTAAAATGCTTTCTAATCATAGAAAAGAGTTGATGGACACACAACCTTGAGAGATTTGAGTCTAAAAGGAGGTGGTTCCACATTTTCAAGAATCACCAATTTTCTTCTTGTGTGTTTACTCCTTTTCTATGATTGTAATTTGTGAATTAATTGAATTTATATGTCCACCATTGTATGTATGATATGTATCCGCATGATTGAGGCCTTTGTTTCTGAAAAGCTCACTTACCAAATGGCCTAACCTTTAAAAATCACCCTTGTAACCAACTTTGAGCCTTGAATTCCTTTTTGTTCTAAATTAGCTCATTACAAGCCCTAAAGTGAAAAACCATGATTGTCCCTATTGGATCTTTGGTTAATTGAGGATTTAGTGGTTAGTCACTTTTTAAGGGAAGAAAAGAAAGGAGAGTCAAGGAAAATAATACCGTGAGGAGGGGTGGAAAAATGGGTTTTTAGAAAAATGGGTTTTTAGAAAAATCTTAAGGCAATTGGGGAAGTGCATGTATGCATAAAAAAAAAATAATAAATTCATTTAGGCATATGTATTTGCACAAGCTTTCAAATAGAAAGGGCGACAAGAAAAGAAATATGTTAAAAAAAGAAAACGAAAAGAAGAAAGGAAAAACAAAAAAAAAAGAAAGAAAAAGATAATAATACTCTTGTCACCCTAAAGTAGCAAAAGTTGGCTACCTAATAAGCAAGTGCATGTGTACTAGATATCCATCTTACAAAATGCGTTACATGTACTCTAGAAATAAAAAAAAAATGTGAGTCTTAAGTAACGTTGGGTTGAGTGAAGAAAAAGAGAGAGCTAGGTGTCCTCCATTGAGCAAGGATCCAAAATTTTGAGCTCACTTAGCCATAAATTAAATCCTACCTTCACCTTGGCCACGTTACAACCTTGAAAAATCCCTCTTGATGATACATGCATGCATGCATATGGTGTTGATTGTTAAATGAAGATTAATTCATGAAAAGCAAGAATAAAAAGGAGTTGAAAGTCTTTAACCCTAGACACTAGAGTGAATAGAGTGGATACACATCTGGTAAGGGTTCTAGGCTCAATTCTATGACTTAGAACATTTCTTACGGTGCAAGACAAGTTTGATCTTTGTGAACTTAACTGCTTTTGGGGGGTTAGTATTTGCTGTAATACTTTTGCCCATGCTCATTGCACATGATTAGATCATCCTTGTTTGAATGTAACTTCATCCATAGTACATGATTCTTGTGTAGTTCTTCTTCCTATAGTGCTTGAATTTGTTTTGAAAGATTTATGAAATTCCTTTTTCTCCCGCTTTTGGTTTCATTCACTTAAGTATGAGGACATGCTAAATTTTAAGTGTGGGGTATTTGATGAGAAGGTTTTTTGACGATGAAATTTAGGATAAAAGAAGGAATCTCATCTATACTTTTTCG
>JASCZI010000874.1:0-25078 GCA_036250425.1 Stylosanthes scabra | reverse complement strand
CAAGGGTTTCCTTCAAGGTTGTCTTGCTCAAAAACCGTGGGAGGGGCAAGCTGTTTTTGAGCTCTTGTTTCATGAGGAAACCGTGGGAGGGGTGCCACGGATTCTTTCAACTTCGTCCCACATGCACATGATCCGTGGGAGGGGTTCCACGGTTTTGATGAAAAAGCTTTAGCCTCCCACGGATCTCATACAAATAGCCATTCGGTGCAATCCGATTATATTATGGGAAAGGGTGCAAATGAGTAATTTTTGATTGCAAATAATATGTTTAGGTAACTTGCCCTTAAGTTTTTCTTAACTAACTTACGTTAATACAGGTGAAAAAAATTGGAATAGTAGTTGTAAAACAAGTTTGAAGCATTGATATCTCAAGATAAACCTAGAAAGAAATAAAAGGTTACTAATTTGGAAAGAATGTTAATGCCATGAAATTGGGTTGATAATTAGATTTTTAAAATAAAATACTATTTTAATTCTTAAAATTTTTGTCTAAAAACCTTACCAATCAAAATAATATTTTATCTTAGATTTTTTTTTAAGCCACATAATTGGACCTTATAATTAATGTAGACTAATTGGATCTAAGTGCTAAAGATTTCTTTTTAAAAATCAACTCTTTTTAAGTACACATTGAGATTTGTCTTATTAGTTAGAGTAAAAGATAAATATATCCCTGACTTTTTTAAAATTAGATAAAAATACTCTTCACTTTGCTAAAATAAGTTGTGACCCTAACCTTTGAGAAAAGTGGACACTACTATCCCTCTGTTGGTCTAACGCACGTGTGATCGTTATGAAGGTATGTGATGTGGCTATCAACAACGCCTACCTGACCATAACGGAGCTACGCCGTATATAACAGACTCGTAATGGACATTAGACAACAAAACGAAGTTATTACCCCTTTTACATGAACCCTTCGAAATTAGGATTTTATTCCTCCAAAGAAATCGACTTTGTTTTGCTGTCTAATATCAATTATGAGCCTAGTCTGAATAACGTGGCTCCATTACGGCCAGGCGCCGTCAACAACCACATCACATACCTTCATAACAATCACACGTGGGTTAGATCAATAAAAGGATAGTAGTATCCACGTTTTTCGAAGATTAGAACGTATGCATTTCAACAAAATGAGGGGTACTTTTATTGAATTTTAAAAAGATCAGGAGTGTATTTATCTTTTACCCTATTAGTTATTACTACTTGTTAGTAACCTTGAGTTAATTCAATTACACACATGTTAATTAGCACAATAATTAATCTACGTATACCATTTAAAAAATCAGAGTCCCATTCTTTGTGATTGTTCACTTGATAATACATATTGAAGGCATAAGATGATTTCCCTTCAAGTGTTAGTCCATTACAAGATGAACCATATCCCAAAGCAGTGCAATCTGACTCAAATATTTCCCAATGCCTCTCAAAGTTACCAAGAGCAATGCTTTTAGAATTCTCATCAATAAGACTAAATAGATAAATGGTTTCCTATTAGTTCCATTCCCACTGAAACATGTTTGATTAAACCCATGTTGAACCTTTCTGCATTCTTGACATTAGCTTTTCTGTCACCATGACATGTTCAGGGTACCCTGCCTTCTCCAGAGCCCAGAGAAGAGTGTCGAGGTTCGCGTCAAAAACATTGGTGTAGACCGAATTGCCATCCCTTAAAGGCTTGTTGTTGCATCAAAGAATGCAAAATCAAATGGGAAATGATCATTTCCATAGAGACTAAGTAAGGGATAGATATTAACTGTGAAAGGTGCATTGTTTGAGTATAAGAACAGGATTATCTCAATTGTGAGGTCTCTAACTTCAGGTCTGAAGAAACTGGATTTGATTCTGGGGAATAGTATATGTCTAATGTCTGCATTGAAGGGAACTGTTACTTTCACCCTTGATCCAATCCCTGCATTGTTCAGTGATATTTGGAAGTGTTGATTGTAGATAGCTTCCATTGTATTCCTTAAGGAAAGGTTCATTCCCCACTGCAAGAATAATTCAGAACCATGTCTAAGATAACAATTATAATGATATGCAACAGAAGAAAGAATGCTAGTTTTTAATCATATGACCTCTTCCATTCTTTAGAATTCATTGCTACAACAAGCAAAGATGATAACAATTGTTTTCAATGGAAAAGTTTGGAATATACCATCACGAATTTGACCAAGAACAATTCAATTCAAAGAAAAGAAAAGAAAAAGTAGCTTTTGTGCAATGAAAATATTGAAGTATGTACTTAACTTGATGTTTACTCCACCAGTGTATAAGTAACTGGTGACATTCTCATCAACCCAAGAATCTGCAACCTTTGGATTCTTACTCATTTCTTCCAGCATGTTTGGAATTGTCAACATAACTTCAATATCAGTTCCAATAAGTGCAGCCATGATCCATTCATTTGCATCAAACTCTTCAACTTATTGAATCCGTTTTCTCAGCATCTTAACCACTTTCTCTGGTGGAAGCTGGTGAGTTGCCATTGTTCCCAATTTACTCCAATCCCAGAAACACACAAGAACACAGTTGACAACATAATGAGGAACATTGCTTTTTTTTCTGCCATTTTTTCTTTCTTTCTTTCTTTCTTTCTATATTGAGGTATATGCATTGGAACAAGCAAAGATCTGAAGAATAATAACAGAAAAAAGAAACCAAACAAGTTGAAGAGTCAATGAAATGGAAGAAACAGAAAGAGACCACTTAAATATTGAGGATTAGAATAACTTTGACATGGTTCAAATATAATCCTTCATTGGCAGAGCATATTCATATCTGTCTGTAAGATTTAGTTATATAAAAGAAATAAAGCAATATGAGATAATAGGATATTACTCCTTTTTTATCGGCTTTTTTCAACATAGATAGTGGCTAAGATAAGTTGTCAAAGTTTCATTTGCTTAATAGATTTATTTATCTTGATAATTACTCACATAATTTCTTTTATCTTTTGGCCCTTGCCAGCACATAATTCCAAAATGTGAGCAATAATGACCAAAGTCCAAAGATAAAGTTTCATAGTAATGCAGATAGGTGTTCTCCTATCAATTCCAAGAACAAAAATACCAATTAGAATTTAGAAAGACAATTCTTACATCTGAGCATATTAAGTAAAACACTGCCCCAAACTCAAATCCTAACATTGTTCAAACGTATGAAAGTTTGACCAAAAAATAAAAGAGTAGGATGCTGTAAGATACTAACTCTCTTCTTAACTCTCATATAATTAGGGAAATATCTACAGCTATAACCATTGTTCAAAAACAGTCACTAATTCATCACAACATATGATTAGGCAAGCTAAAGATTTATTTCTAGAAGAATCAACAAGCCCCTAGAGTTAGTGTGTGTTTGTGAGTTTCATTTTGAAAGGGGGAAAAGGGGAAAAGGAAAACGTTTGAAGAGTGACCTATTCTTTCTGCTGATTTTTTCGCTTTTAACCATGTTTTGTCAGAGTGGAATCGAATTGACTTGCACAGAAGCATGGCCCCATTAAACCTGGATAACGAGAGTAATAAATCATTCAAAGCCAATATCTCTTCAGCAGCATCAATAAAGCATGCTCTTGTTATTGATCATCTTCCCTACAGCATGCTCCTGGCAACCTGAAACTTAAACAAAACATTGCCTGCAGAGTAAATAGAAGAACAACCATGAATACCAATATTTTACATTTTCTACAAACATAAATCAAATAGAAGAATAATAAGAATTAAGGCAGTGTGATCTATAGTACTCAATACTGATACCTTGTTTGGAGCTACATCCCTAACCCTATGAAATATTGGGTCTTGTATAGAGGCACCCAAAGCAGACTCTGCCACCTGCAGAATTAAGTTCAATGAACTGTCTAAATAAGTGTATTGATCAGTGTCCATCTCCAACTGTTTCACAAAAATTCATGCTCCTAGGCAACCCGAACAAATCAGTGAGAATGTTGATATTCTTACCCAACATAGGAAAATGAAAATGGGAAAAACAATTAGTGGAAGGAACTCACAGCTATTATAGTCTCTGGAGTTTCAGTTGCTCTAATGAAGCAATAGCAGTGGACCCATGGTAGATTTCCTTTCCAATATTTCTTCTGGATTAATCCCCTAAATGCATCTGTCAGAACAATCTTTAAGTCAGATATCTGCCAAAAAAATATCAAAGAAAATGGGAGTTTTTATTTGCTAAGGGACAAGTTATGAAACTCCTAAGTCCTAACATAGGAAGACCACAAGAGTTTCACACCAAATTGTTCCTAAAAGAAACAAGATACATTACATACAATGACATCACACCATCTGTACCTAGAAACTGAACAGCTGATGCTGGTAGGTTCATTATTACATGGTCAATATGCTCCCAGGTTTTTGCGTCAGCGATCTCAGATCCTCTCATTCTCTTGTTTTGGCTTCCTCTTTTGCCACCACCTTCAAATATATCAGTTCCATGAGTCTTTCCATTCTCTGTAAACAAAAACAACTTCATCATGTTTTAGTTTCAGTCTTACAGAGCATTGTGAACACTTAAATTGTTTCTTACTAAGCAGGGGCACTGTTCAACAAAGTTAAATTTCTTTACTTCCAGAACAGAAATTGCAGAACTATTTTGAGAGTATAAGATCAGGTAGCAGCTGCATTAGTGATATCCCATTGTGTAAATGTGGCATCAAGAATACCTTCATGAGAACTACTAGAAGATCTCTTAGCAGAAATTACAGATTCATCATGCTTTGATGGACGTTCTATATCCTCTATACTATTGTTATTGTCATCTCCTATGCCCTTTCTATCAACTGCAAGAAAAATGTCAGTGTTAGGTAACATTCAGATATCATACCAGTATTTGCAGGTATATCCTGTAATGATATTACCAGTTAGCAAGGCAGTTTCTGAATTTGTTTCACCATCATCTTTTATGTTGCATGGCTCACATGTATTTGGACTTGAAATATTACATTCTAATTTAATCTCAGAAGTTGGCACCTCCATCAGCTGGGAGATGAATTTTCTAGCATCCATGTTGTATGCATATATGCGATCTTCGACCTTGTTGACTTTGGCATTGATCCTCAGATAGTGAATGCTATCTGGATTCAAATCATTTGCATAGACTATGCATCCCTTTTGGGCTGCAGGAATTGCAAAAGGACCTATACCCGCAAACATATCGCAAATGATCTCTCCAGGTTGGAACAGAGAAACCAATCTTTTATGTTCATGTTCCAATCTAGAATTCCAATAAACCAAACTGTAATCAAGCTTAAAGGTGGCACCATATTGCTTCACTTCTGTAATCATATCACGTTCTCCTGCTAAAACTTCAAATTCTGGAACACGAAATTCATTTGTAATGGTTCCCACTTTATTAACAACAGTTTTTATTCTTGGATAGTTTTTCTGCATAAATAGTTAAAACATGAAAGTTAATAGGAGCAATATGTATAAACAATATGCTTGACACTATAAAGATTGAGTTTGTGGATGAATCATTAAATGGACATCTATATAACAAATGCCATGCCATTCAAACATACAAACAGACATTATTGTATAATCTAGTGTTGGTAAAATAGAATTCAGTTTGCTTCATACACGCTTGAAGCAACACAGAGATATTATGAAGACAGCAGCAATAAAATAAGGCTGTCATATCCAACAGAACAGAGGATTCAAAACCTACTTTTCGACATAGAAATTAAGAAAGGACACATGGTAAATCTCATAATGTTGATACTGAAGCAATCATTATGTTTATATACCTAAACAAAAGCTAGTTTAGGGTTGATTATTCCAGAAGCAGATGAAAAGGACAGATGTCTTTAAGATCAAACATCATATCATGGTATCTAACAATTAAGTGTGACTAGTTCATCTAGTGGATGTAAATAGAAAATGTGATTGAAAAATAAAGTTAAAACTAAAGCCCAAAGTGAGAAAACATACATCATAAATAACCTTCGCAATAACATCTTTGTAGGGAAGTAATTCCTCATGTAGGTTTAAATGGGCAATTTGACCTGCATTAGTAGGACAAATGTTAGCCTATCATTAGTGAATGACCAACTAATAAAATTGAAGAGGTTACAATCCCACCCTGAAAAAAATAAATGTTAAACAAGACAGATAGATACCAGGGGTGAAAAAAGTGAAATAAGTACTTAACTATTGTTTCGAAGGATGAGGGCACCTCAACTCCAGCAGGCAGTATCTGCTTAAGCACATGATCTATCAACAAAATATTTGTCAGGTGGTCATAAACAGCAGGAAGGAAGAAAGTGCAATACATAAAACAATTGAATCATTACAAAGTCAGCACAACAAGTCAACTGACACATCAAATGAATGCTGATCTTGTGAAAGCATTACCTAGCATAAATGATAAAAGAGATGCATGTTTTCCAGAAATAAGATCGGAAAGGCAAGAATTGGTCCATGTAAATTTGGTATTCCAGTGCTTAAGAGATGATACTTGACAGCGAATTTGCAGTACAAAATTTTAATTGTTTAATATCTAATTAACGTAATCCTAACAGCGAGCTTTTTGAACTCCAAGGCCCATGAAATAATGGCTATAGACTATGCAGCATGCTTCAAGAGAAAAGTGCCACTCACCAGCACTCCAATATGAATACCCTAGTGTCAAAGAGTAGGGAACAACTTCAATCTCACACAAGCCCTTAAGCTCATCAAGCTTTTCCCTTGGAATATCGGATAAATCTGCTCCACATCCAAATCAAGTCCGCGATAAGAAGTTCACCAAAATTCATTAAATTCATAATCACTTCTATTTAACACAAGTTATATACATTCACAGGCTCATACATAAACAGCAGTGCAAAATTCCAACCCATTCATTGCCAAAAACATAGATACATACCTTGGTTCTGAACTTTCTCAGAGAGAACAACATAACGGGTTTTAGGAGATGTAGGATCCTCAGTGATGGGTTTAACCCGGGGCTTATCAAGCATGTAACTGCACAATCATGAACAACCAAACACAAACTCTAATTAGGAACATGAAAGCTGCGAAACACACAAAAAACGAAAGCAAATGAAGAAGAGACAGAGAGAGAACTGGGGGAATACCCATTGAGTATTCGAGTAGCGAGTTTGCAATGCTGGCAAGGTATTCGAAGTACCCAGAGCTTCAAGTGGACATCAAACTTGCTCTCATCCAACAACATGGTGCAGTTCCAAGATCAGCAGAAGATGGTAACCGAGGTTTTAGAAAGGGCCAACCTTGATGAATGGAAGCACTAGAATTAAAATCAATCTCTAATTAAATTATTGCAGCAAACACCCTTGGGGCACATTGACAATGAAAGATTAATTAGAACAATAGAACATATAGGGACACATTGTGTACCTTTCACAAATAGTTAAGCATGTCAAATCATCTAACGGTTTTTAACAACAAATTCACATGAAATCGACTGCATATTCACCTAATAATAATAATAATTTCTAAAAAATGTATTTTATTCAGACAAAATAATCTAAACCTAAATATCTAAATATTCAATCAATAATTAACTTATTCAATCAACTATTAATTTCTTTTTTATAAAATTAGCAATTTAACTTTTCTGCATTACCATTTTCACCACCTCCATCTTCAAACAAAAGGAACATATCTTTTAAAAAATATTTTCTCATTGTTATCTTTTAAAAATTACTTTATTTATTATTTTATAGCCTTATTTTTCTTTTTTGTCAAAAATGGGTATTTCCTCAAGAAAGTTACCTTAATTAAGTGAAAGTTACCTTAATTTCACTGCCTCTGGTGTGCACCTACTAATAATCATCTTTGTTATTTTGTGCTAAACTATTACACCTATCTTCCTACTGTAGCTTCTACTTTAGTATGCCACTTTTTGTTTTGTTTAGCATAATGAATTTGTTTCGCACCCCTCCCACCTTTTGAAACAGCAGCATAATGAATTTGTTTCCTCATGACACAACTTTCATCCACCATTCCTTCCTACTCCCTATTGTATAAAAGCTATTCCTTTAGTCCACCTCCCATATAGATAGCTCCACGACAGTAATTCCACATCAACCTCAATCATTTTAACAACACCCGAAAAAACCAGTACAGATATCAAATAAAGCAAAAAAAATAAAGGCAATAAGAAGCAGCAAGCGACGGGTACCTTATGGAACAGGGGCGGCGCGACGAAGAAGATGAGCATGCGGCGGCGACGACAAGAGAGAGATAGGGGTTCGACGGCGACAAGAGAGAGGGCGTATGGGCTTTCTAGGGCTCCACCGTTCCAGGCACCATGTTTGAGTTTGAGTGTGAGAACTCTGTTCAGTGTTCCAGCCTTGTGCAGTTTTGTGTTTTTCGTTTTCTTTTTCTTTTCTTAAACGACGTCGTATATGGGTTTGGAGTGAGAACCGGCCAACTCTCGGTTCGATGATTCGTTGCCGGTTCATGGAGAGACAGTTTCTAGGATGTCAATGGTGCGGGTGCGGGTGCGGGTGCGGGTGCGGGGGCGGGGGCGGGGGCGGGGGCGGGGCGGGAGATGCCTTCCCGCTCCCAAAATCTTTCCCTGTCCCCATTCTCCGCGGATTCTCCATTCTTTACGGATTCTCCATTCCCCGTTTCTCTTTAATAATTTTAATGAATATTTTAATAAAATTAAATAAAAAATTTAAAATTTAATACAAAAATACTATATCATTAAATATATCTTGTCCAAAATAATAAATTATTTAAAACTCAACATTATATTAAAAAATAAAATAATACAACATAATGAGATGTAAAAGATTAAAAAACATATATTAGAAATTAATTAATAAAAATATTTAAGACATTTCAAATAGTTCGAGAAATTTCGGAATGTAGAATTACATAAAAGAGTACAATATATATTATCTAAATAAGGATATTTTATGTATTTATTTATTATATCTCGGGGATTCGGGGACGAGGCCGAGGATTCTCCGCTCGAGTCCCCGCCACTGCCTCGGGAGGATTTTGCCCCCCATCCCCGTCCCCACGGAGAAAATTCCCCGCCTTCAGATCCCCGTTCAGGGCGTTCCCCACGAGGATCCCCACGGCCTGGGGAATTTTAGCACCCTAACCGAATCGTATTGAAGGGCGGTTCCGGTCAGACCAGTTTTCATAACCATTAAAAAACTAATAAAAAAATAATTATGTCAAACAATTCGAATTCTAATTTTTACGGTTAGATTATTTAAAATAATAAAATTAAAAAATAATTTATTTTGAAATGATAAATATATATATTTAAATATATTATTTTATTAAAAAAAATTTAATTTCGGTTGAAGTCTGATTCAACTTTTATAATGGAACTTTACTATTTTAATATTCAATTAGTTTTTCAAAATCTTGTTTAGAATAATGGGCTCAAGATAAAACTCACATTCTACTAGGGGGTTATAGTTTAGGAAGATTATCACATGACACACTTTGTTTGCTTGAAACATGATGTTTCTCTTATTTTAACCATTCAGATGCAAGCCACCTTTTAACAAAGGGCCATGATGAGGTTTTGGTGTCTTTTGTGCACCCTATTATGTAGTCATAGTGGTGAGCCATCAACCGGTAATTAATGTAGTCTGCGATAGTTTATTTTTTTCCCCTTCCCTAGGCAGCTTGGCTGCATAATCGGTGCGACTTATAGACCCATTTTCTTTTGGGACCAATTCTAGGTAACTTCCATACCCATTTCTCATGTGAACTCGTTCCCCTTTTTTGTTGGGCCTTTTGAAGTTGAATTTACTCTGGATAGTGAGTGGCTGATTTTTGGCAACAAGACGAAATGCACATAAGGTGCTTCTCTGCGGCCTCTTCGACAGAGCTGTAGTGTGGACATTCAGAGAAATCACCCGTTATGAATGGTCAGAACCCGATTTTTTCATATGCAATGGTGGGTATCAACGAAACCATGGCTGTTACAAGTGGCTGCCTTGGTGGCCATTGCTTACGAACAGCTTGGCAGCGGGGGAGCGGGAATCCATTTCAAATTTTGTTAGGAAGTAACAGCAGCATAGATTACCGCTCATCATTGCAAGGCAGTTTCGAATCATCAGATTGGCGTTTTTCGAGCCATGGAATCGCGTGGATCCGGACCACCCATCGGTATAGCGGCCGATTCTGGGATGGATGCAGCTTCGACCATCCATGTAGCACGGTAACTCGAGACTGTGATTCCCCGTCAGCCTACATCTACGCACAAGTGGGTTGGAATATCAGCGTTGGAGGCCTCCATGAATGTCTTGAAGCTTCGAGTCGGGAGGAGCAGTGTTCCATCTCGATGGAATATCTTAGGGATCCAGGAGTTTCTGTAGCGAGTTGGGCTTGACCGATCCGGTTCATTGTAGGTGTTTTATACATTGGGCCAGGATCCGAAAGTAAAAATTGTATCCATAACAGATAAATAAAATTTTCTTTAAAAGAACCTTGCCACCCATTCTAGGGTTAGAGTCCCCCCCTTTATTTTCCGTTGCTCCTACCACATTTCGTCACCGCTGGAATTTCACTTCCTGCCCATCTTGTCGTTATTCCGAAAATTGAGTATAATATCTTCTCGGAGCTGTACTACTAGTAGGAGTAATGCCTCTTCCAAGAGGCGGTCCCTGCTTTGTTTTCACGGTCAGAAGCCTGTGTTGCGTATTTCGCTTATGAAGGAAAATCCTGGAAGGAGATTTTCGGGATGTGTTTATTACGATGTAAGTTTGTTTCAATTTTTGTTATACCACACGAATTTAGTTTTTTGTATTTTTGTTTGTTGAGTTGTTATGATTGGTCCAATTGCTAACACCTCTTTTTCTTTGTTCATTGTTTCCCGGGTTACAGGTACAAGATGAATGCACCTTTTGCCAATGGGCAGACTTTGATTCGGATCCCATTAGCAGTGACTTAGGGAAACTGATGAAAAGGCTTGAGTTGTTGAAGTTGAGAGTGTCTTCTTATAAAAGGCACCTTTATGTTTTGTTGATTTTTGGAATTGTAGGATGGTTCTTTGAATCTTTTGTCTGGTTTCATGGTTTGAGTTCTGGTAGGTGTTCAGGATTTGTTTTGGATTACTAGGATCTTTACAGTTATGTCGGTTTTTGTTGTTGCTAATTTTGTCATTTTCATATATTTTTTTTTTTTGTGAAAGTGGTTGTGTTCTGAATTTGAACTTGAAATACACATACCTGGTACAATATATCTCCCCTAATTCATGAAGAATCAACCAGTGCCAAATTCATCCAATGATGTTAGTGCTCTGCTGCATTTTTTTATCTTTGAAGGTTTAATTATGTAAACATGATGATGTATCTATCTGCTTTGCAATGCGAATCATTATTATTGAGATTCCTATATTGTTAGTTTCCTTATGTATAGAATCATCTTACTTTGGTTTGGGCTAACCTATCCCTATTATATGATTCAATTGGCCTAGTACCATGCAAACAATTTACTATCTTCACTAATTAATTCATTTTCTATGGTTCTAATCTTATCCATGTCTCCTTATGTATGAAGTCTAAATCCCTTGATGGTAATCCTTGTTTAGTGTTCTAGTACAAGATGTATAAAAAATAATTTATTAATTGGTTCATTTTATCCAACCACTAGTTGAAATTGGGACTCATTATTTTCTCTCTGTGCAGTTGCTTTTTTAATAGGGTTGATATTTGTTGATACCCGATCAATAATAGAATCTGAAAATAACAAAGCCAGTATAGTTTTTTGGATTTCTTGCTTTTAATTTCTTATGTTTCCTGTTACCACCAGCACTGGCTTGCAGTATTTAGCATTTTCAATTTGGGTAATTGCACTTGTTGTAATTCTCTTAGTAATCCAAACAAGGAGCTAGTCAAACCTACATAAAATTTTGCATATTGTGCGTGTTGAACATAGATTGAACATGACCCAGATATTTTTTAAATAGTCAATACAAGGCTTAATCTTGTTTAATAAGAACCTGTACACTCTAATGCATGCTGGGTTTTTTGCCTTTATACTCCTATGAGGTATTACTCAATCAAAGATGATGTTCTAACCACAATGAATCATGACTATAAGCAATACGGAAGCAATTCTCAACGCACTATTTCAATAAAAAATTCAATTAGTATCTTATTAATTTCTACAAAATCATATTGTTTTCCTCTTTACTATTAATCATTTTATGAAAATATTTATTCTTCGAAACAAAAAAAAAATTAAAAGAAAAGCATAAAGTCTGGAACAATATTTTATACACGTGTGTGATGTTTATTAATCCTTTTATTTCATGTATATTTCAAATAGCAACTACATATATTCAGACAGTGATAATGCCTTATTTTTTACCATGTCAAGTATCTTTTTTAAATTAATTTGAATAAAAAATTATTCCAGCTGCATAATAATCAAAAGTTTCTAAAATTTTCAACATGACAACAATGATGCTAATTTTTATAGATGTGTAGCTCTTACAAAATATTGATAACCAAAATCCTTACACATTTTTTATCCAAAAAATTCCATTCTTCCCAAGTACCTGTTATGTATCCTGCCAAAGTCCTTAGTGCCAATATAATGTGCTTCTTGTATGATGTTATACTTATCAGGACTCAAAAGCTAATGAATAATAAAATATAGATCATACAGTTTCTAATCAGGATAAGGACGCATTTGTTTGAATACATTCAATGAAGTTTTCATGGGAGCAGATTATTTTAAAAACTAATGCTTGGGCTATGACTGGTCTCCTTATCTTCACGCTTTTTTCTCTTCCTCTTTTCTGTCGAAACAGCCCAGTATATAATTTTATCCCATATTGACGTTGCCATTTCCCCCACCTGTTCCGCCTTTCGATTGTGCTTCCCCATAACCAATTCTAGCGCTAAGCTCATGCGAGTCTTCTCATCAACCTTATACATTTTGTTCACGAAGACAAACAAACATAACCATGTGAGGAGGATAATAACGAATGATTAAGAACTAAATCCTTCAAGTTGCATGCTGAAATTGACACAACAATTGCTTATTTACCTTATCCAAGTAACCATCCCACATGTATGAGAGTTGCATCCTCTTTGCTACCCAAACTCCACCATCGTTCCTAAATGAATTCAATTCATACAAGTACATGAGTCAATTTCATAAGTGCATTTTTAATTTGAAATTCACGGATAAGTGGATATCAATTTCATTTTACAGTAAGAATAAATTGTTCTCATTGTTTTGAAACACATTTCTTACGAGTCCATATGTTGCTGCGGAGTTTCTGCCTCAATAAAATTAAATTTTGATACCAAAGGCTTCTTTGTGTTATTATACTCAACGAATCTCCTGTCATCGAGGAGCAATTGCAAGAAGTTTGCTTGCCATCGCAAGTAGTTAATCATGGTTATCTATTTTGTATTATACCGCAAATGAGGCCTATGTTAATTCTAATTAAAAAGCAAAAGGAATAAGCTAATACACAACCATTGCTTTGACTTGCTTGATTCTTCCTGGGCGTTAGGTTTCATCCTTCAACGAGTCGTAATAAGTCATCGTATCAAATTGTGCATCTATCACCAGCAGGAACCAGTGGCCATCCCGGACCATAGGACTGTACACCTACACAAAGAACTTCCCAAATTATGGTTTCCCCGAGGGTACAACAAACACAGCCAATTCAATTTTGAAAATCGTAAGTGTAGCTCATAAACATACCTTTGATACATCTTCGTACTTGCCCATGTATTGTTCCGTCCTGCAGTCAACCCTAGCTTCGTCATATTCTAACGGGTTTAGAGCCATATGCTGCAAAGTAAACATGTTTTTTGCAATCAGCCGTACGACAGACAGTACTATTAAGCTAGCATAAATAAGTCTAAGTGTGATTTTTATTATTAAAGTACTAAAAACTCAGTTGGTAGGAACCATCGCAGTTGATCCTTTTCATCCGCCAGATTGTCAACGACCATGTCAATCACCTAATATCAGTGAACAGAATTAATTGTATTGGGTATAAAGATTGGACGAAATCCTATCCTCCAAAACAAATTAAATTAAAAATAAAAGGTGACTGCAGATACGTAAATTACCTCATCTTTTAGAATTTCTCCATACATTAAACTTAGCATGGTTTCTCTCGTCATAGTTCCACGTTTGAAATCCACAAGACTTTTCCTTCAAAAGAAATGTAAGTGAGACTCTTTCATGTGAAATGCTGCCAATCTCAAAGTCTATATTTCAACACACAAGATCTGAACTGGTTTCGTTGATTTTCTTGGTATCTTTCATATGATCTTTTTAAGATATTGACTCTGTTAGATCTTATGCCATGTTCACTTAACGAGAGTCACAATTACAATAGCCAAATACGTCCAAAATTTAGGGTTAGTTGTTGTTTGATAAATGAAAAGTTCTTCTAAGCATATCAGATTCATATTCAGAAATGATTTTTTCACTAAGCATATCTTTGAAAACTATCTCCGTATGCTGAAACTACTAGTATAACTGGGCTTTGCATGAATCATAATTTTCGAAGCCGTAATGGGAATCCTAGAAAGGTTTTATGCTAAAAGTAGTACCCTCACGTATATTAGGTGAGGGGAAACATCTAAACACCAAAATAACTTAAGGGGTTCCATTAGTTATTAACCACTCTCTCTTCTACAAGATCTAGATGCACCTAAAACGTAAAATCAAGAGAAGAAGATAAGAATGTCTTACAATTTAGGTAAAACATCATTGTAGATGTAAGTTGTGATAGCAAGTTCTTTACCACAGAAGACCATCTCCTTCGGAGGCCTGCACACCATGTTAAAGCACTAAGCACGACACGCAAGCATGTATTCTCTATCAGCCTCAGCACTTTATAAGTTTAATGGCATTGCTCTTTTTGGTGCGATGAGTTTCGTCCTTTTTTATTGTCATTCGATTTCCTGATACAGATCATACTCTTCCAGAACTTGTTACAGGGCGGTGAGGTTGTCCTCTTGTCTCCGATTCCTTTGAAAAGTCATTCACATGATTATCTTTTGCCCTCTGGTGACAATTACACCTATAAAGAATCATCCCAAGCTGTCCTCCTTGTTCAGCTATTTGAAGTCTAGTTCGGTTGTTTTCTTCTATAATGCTCTGGCAGATTGAAGGTAACATATGAATCGGATTAGCGGAGTCCACAATTGTAGTTTATTTCTAACATGGTTGGAACATCTATCCACCTTTAGATTCAAAGATAGGCCTTGGATACCTTTTTTAAGTCTTTGAACATGTTCGTTACAGTATACCACGAGATTCCATCACTTTCCACTTCCACGGGTACTTCTCTGCAAACAAATTATCAAAAATAACAACCTCATTCGGGGGATGGTCAAATACTGGAAACTTAAACACAGAGGGAAAAATTGCTTAATACAAAACAAGTAGGTAAGAAACTTTTACGTGTTTGCTATGGCATTCGGATACCTTAAGATGCTAGGGTCCACTCTTGTTTCCTCTGGACCATTATTCTTTTCCTCCATTGATAGAGGTTGTGCAACCTTTTCTTTTGAGTGATGCCACTAATTTTATCTCTGAGTTATCCGGCTCACGAATAGGTGGAGCTCTTTCCTGCTGTTAATATATAATGAAACTCACGATGTGTTTTCCCAAAATTACCATTATAAAAAGCACAACTTCCACTTTTATGTTCAGGGTGGTAGGGTAATTTTGATCTTGTCTACCAGCCCCTATCCACAATAATCAATAATGCTTCGGAAATTAGATGAAACCTTATATTTTAGAGAATCTATGCAAATGAACATCTATCATCAGTTAATACCATTTAAAAACCAACCAAAACTATCAACTCTGTGGTCTTATTGTGTAGGAAGCTATGTGATAGTTGTGGTGCTACTCATCAATACAATTGAAAACCAGAGAGAGTTCTTGCATAAGCATCAATTTGAAAACACATGTTGCCTTATTCTTGAAATCTAAAAGGAATAGCTAGCGTATCTAATTATTACTTAAAATACTTAGGCTAACACGGGAGAAAACAAAAAAAAAAAGGGAATTGCAATAAATGAGGTAAAACTAAATGTTAAATACTAGATAGAAATCCAGGGGGAGTAAATATGTTGATCAGGTGGCAACAAGTATAAATTTTTTGAAAGAGAGAATTTATTATTGAAAAATCCCCATTGAAACTAAACAAACTAACTTGATGAAGTAGAATCTTCCCACTTGTATACCCCATATGATACGAACTGCAAGAAGCATCGTCGCACACTCTGTTCCGCAGGAGATGCAATTATCACTTTAGCCTGATGAGAAAGTTCTCTAATCGTGGGATACTAACCTAATTATTCTCTCTTTCTATCAAATTCGCAAGAGATTTGTCTCTTTCGTGTTTGGGCTTTTGATATCCGAACATATCCTGTTGACTATCTCCCTAAAGTGCACGATAAAAAAGGGTTTCTAATCTACTTATTATCATAAAAAAGGTCGTTTTCACTTTAAACAAAAAGCAATTTAAGTTCCAATTCCATTATGAATATACTTCCATACTTTATAATTAAACAAGATATTTAGTTATGGTTAAAAAATTACAAACTTTGATGTGCTGTTATTTTAATATCAAGATTTTCTGATAAAAACATTGTTACACTTATTTTTTATGAATCTTTTATCCGGGGTAACTAATGTTTTTATTTTTATTAATTTCCTTCACATTTATAAATTTCTTATATTTACGAAAATTTTTTCATAACTTATTATTATTGGAACTTCCATTATTATTCTCATTATATTAGTTATTATCGTCAATGCTAGTATCATTAATTTTATTAATTAGATATTCATGAAACACTCCAGGCGTGTTGCGCGGATTACTGAATCTACATGCACATCTATTGTAATTATTTTTTAATATTATCTGAATGAATAAAATACATAAGAATAATTTATTAAGTCTTATTTTTTTTCCTTTAAAGAAAATTTATTTTTTTTCCTTTAAAAAAAATTAGCATAACAAAACTATTTGTCAATCATTAAATCATAATGTTTATAGGTCAACTGACTAAAGTAGGCTCCTGACAATTAATTAACCTATGATAAAAAATTTAACAGTGCATTTGTCAGGTATAATAAAAATCAAAACATTGTGTAATTAATAAAAAAAATTCTCTTCTGAAATTTATTTTCCATTCAATTTTAATGATAAATTTCTGTATTGAATTTTTAACTTTCATTTTATAAATTTAATATGTCAAACATTCTATTGAAATCCAAAATTTTTTTATGGTAAAATGAATTATTGGAAAATGTTTAGTATTAAAATGCTAAAATGAATTATTGGAAAACCATGAAACTAATCAGCCCTAAACGGTAAACCCTAAATCATATACCATAAGACACTTAACCTCAAGTAAGAAAAGAGCTAGAACCCACAACCCTAATACCCAATATTGATAAACCGTGTAGTATGCATAAACAAAGTTCTAATTGAATAAATAACCCTTTATCGAAAACCCCTAACCCTCTTCCCCGAACAAATATATATCCTAACCATCTAATGCTAAACCTAAACGCTAACGCTTGTAAAGCCCAAATCCTAAACCCCATACCCGCAACCCTAAACCTTAAACACTAAACCCCATAACAAAAACCCTCAATCCTAAACCCTAAACCCCATACCCGCAACCCTGAACCCCATTAACCAAACTAGACTGAACCCTCAACCCTGAAATCCACTACCCTAAACCCTATAGCCTGCATAAACACAGTTTAAACAGTCTACATACAAATCCAGTTAACCCTATGTCGAATAATAACTCTAGATCCTAAAAAACTAACACTTGAATGGGCTAAACTCCTAAACCCCATACCCGAAAACTTTGATACCATTAACTATTAGAGACAGAACCCTAAATTGTGATCCAAGTAATTGTTTTTAGCCGGTTTTGAAAAAAATTATCGCTTATTAAAAATAGTCAGTTTTTGTAACCAAAAATCGGTTACCCTTGACATAACTGGCTTTTAAAGATAAACTAATTTGGTTATTTTAAAATAACCATTTATTTAGAAAAAAAATAGTTATTTTGGCTACAAAATGTATTACATATAAAAAACTGCTTTTTATGGTAAAATAGGTAATCAAAAAATCGGTTTGGTTAACCAATTTAATAACCAGTTTTAGCGTGCTCGGTTACTCAATTTTATATACTTTGTACACTTAGTTACCCAAATACAACAGCCTGCTATTTTAAATCTTGTTAAGGTTTTTATATGGGTTAATGACATTAAGTGGTATTTTCGAACTCCCTTTGTCTAAAGGGAGTAAGGAATTGAGGTTTTTATGTAGTGATATTTCACCTGGTTATTATTTATTATTTATTAATTTTTCTTAACATTCTACGCTAATATAACTGTAATTATATGAATCGTATAAGTTAAGAATTCTATTATTCATCTAATTGGATTCACTAAGTGAAACCATATATCATTTTAACAAAGAGTGATAAGAGTATTATAGAAATATTACGCAAGACAAAATATTATGAAAACCATTAAGAAATTAAACATTATGATTCAGGTAACTACGGGCCTTGGCATGCATGATTAGAAATAAACTAATGTTTTGATTTAACTACAAAATTAATTAATCACACTATGTTATTTATAATATAGAATCGGCAAGAAATGAAGATTAGGCATTCAAACGGGCTGATACTGAACGCATTACTTAACTTTGCTATTCAAGTTGTAGCCGTTTAAGTTTTACATGTAGCATAAATTGCACCTATCGAGAGATGTGTGAGTAATTATGAATTTCGATAAGAGTGTTGGCGTGCACCACTCTAGTAATTACCTTCTCTTCTGCCTATAATGCAGTAATACAGATTCTACCTTACCATTTACCAATACAAACTGCATTGTAACGTTCTCAAGGTCATACTTGCTTGATAAAAATGACTAAATCCGCCACATAACTATTGAAGATATTATCAAAAGGAATGTAATTATTTGTAAACGCTGCAGTTATTGATACTTGATAAACAACCGGTTAATAATTGCAAAGGGATTTTTTCGAAGAATCCCCTTTTTTGCTACCTAATGGTTATGGAGCTAGCAAATGCATCTTTGTTAGTCTCTAGAGGGCATTTTCATTCGTTTAGTTCTTATAGTTCATTCTTTTGATAACGGCAATCCATACACCATTGTAATTTTGTTACAGCCTATAATTTTTACTTTCAAAGAGTAATTTCACACATTTCGTTTTTGATCACCAAGCCCATTCACTATATATTCCTAGAGTAGTAAAGTCCGACTTCATATTTTCTCTTTGAAAGAGTATACTTAATATCCATGCATTCAATATTTACCTTCCGTCCGAATCAGGATTTGTATCATCGGTGTTACAGCTCCCCTTCTTAATGCACAAGTTATCTATCCACACTCATGCCAGCACTCATGTAAATTAGACATCACCTTTCATTCATTTTCCTTGTTCGCCATCTACTTAATTCCCGGGTTCCCAAAAGTCCATAGTTAGCTATGAATAACAAAATGGATGAGAAAAACGCTGGTTCCGCCATATATAACGATTTGATTAACATCATTGGGTGAGTCAGGTTGCTGTGTTATGAAATTTTCATTGTTTTTTACTTTATTCTCTTACGAAACATGATTTAAATATTGACAACACATCTTCTGGTTATCTTGGGCATGTTCACAGCGGAGATGAATAGATCAACATTGATTCTCTATTTGTTGTCCGGTCAACTGAACATGAAGCTAATACCGCTGACCACTCGCACTCCCATAGCCATCTTGCTTCATCTATTTGGAGTTCATGTGCAATAGAATTCCGAGAGTTACTTCATCGGATATTATTGGTAAGTCTGTAATCTTAAGCACTGATTTCCTTCAAAATCTCTATTCTTATATATTTTGTGTAAATCACTGTGACGTGCACCGCAGATGCTCAGCGAGAATTATGTTCCTTTGGCGGGAAGAGTTCATAACTATGAGAGCAAGGCCACTGCATCTCACTCGGTGCTACTGGAGATCAGAGAATGTTTAAATAGAAAAAGTCCTGGCGCAAGAGAGTGCTTAATGGTTCCTACTCCATCTAACAATGTTACACTTTCCGCGCTTGGACGTTATAACGAAGGTTCTGCTGAAGATTAATTTGCGCCACACTCAACCGAGGCAACTCGACTTTCTGTACCCACTACAGCAACGACCCTAAATGAGAAACATATTACTAGCGAAGGGAGTGAATCTAACAGACATGGACATAGGGATCACTAGTCTCACGGTCTGGCAAAGGTAACAAACACAGGTTCCTCTGGTAAGAAAAGGACACATCCTCTAGCGGAAGCAAGCAATGTAAGCAACATTAAAATTTTTTATCTGTTATCCATATGCAAGCATAGATACAAAGTTACACCTAATATAACACCCTAGGACAACGACACCCCAGCTTAAGTCTGAGAAGCCGTTATCTTAGGTGGATATTCGAAATTGCAACGGTACAACCTGTTTGGAACAACACTTCTTGGAAAGAGACAAAGGATACTGGGAGCCAAAACAGATATAGAGAGCGTACGCGGAAACGTCACTAATTAATTCTACCCAATGGTTATGGAAATCAGGATATAAGGTTAACTAACATAAGACATTATATATATCTAAAGCACGACAAACAGGATGTTCCCAGCGAAGAGCATTCACCGTTCACAATCCTTGAAATCCTTGTTACAAGTATCCTTACAGAGTACATTGTCAATAGGCTACATCTCCAAAAACAACAGAGTGTTGAGGAGTTCATCACAAAATACACCATAGTGTGCCAAAGTTACAAAACACTATTCTACACAAAACTCAAGCCCTTCAATGCTTCCACCTGCTTAGCCTGCTTAGGCACAGCCAACTAACTGGCATTCTGATCCTCATCTGAAAACCACATCAACAAACGGAGTGAGAACCCACAACATCGGGTTCCCAGTACAGAACAAGCGCCCAAAGTATAAAAGATATATTTACTTGAACCTCATAGTCAAACACTAATACACAAAGCATATCAAGTAGCACATATAACAGAAACACAGACAGATAGTACAGACAACAGCAGATAACAGATATTATGCAGTTAGGCAAACCCAAACAATGTCATATAATTATGCATATGATGAATGTCTAATTCCTAATGGCTTGATGAGCTCACCCGGTCGGTTACTTTAGCCAAACCCGACCGGTCCAGTACTAGTCCCGGACCATTATCGCACGCACGTCCCCGATGACAACTCGCTTGATGCCCCAACCGTTTACGGTCTTTCTCTTAATCATATATACTTGGGGGTTTCTCTCCTTTATATTGCGTATATAATGCCCTGTGAATCGGGATGTTAGTCCAAAGACCCCTCATTCATTCACTACGTCCGATAGCCCGCTATTGTCGTAAGCCGGGTCATTAGCCCCATAGGCCCCCTCATGACGCTTCGACTCACGTAACGTCACCCGAAGGACGTTTATAGGTTCGATGATCAATGGTGAAACTAAGAAGTGAACCCATAAACCACAGCCATCATCATGCTCATTTCAAAACACATGTTTTCTTGTTTTCAAAGGCCAGAATCAATTCCGGGATGAGAGGAATCGATTCCATGGAGCCATACAGAGAGCTTGTAGCTTCTGGAGGTGTATGAATAGATTCTAAGGATATCAGAATCGACTCGATCCCTCATAAAACTTTTGAAATCAATTATGTGGACATATGAATCGATTCTAAGGAGACGTTAGAGTTTGAAAATAAGTTAAGTTATTAGAATCGACTCCCAGAAAGTTCAGAATCGATTCATATCCCATGCCATTTGCCACTGTCCAATTCTGAATCGATTCACACACTACCAGAATCGACTTGTTACACTTAGAAGAATTTCTTGTTAAGTTTCGAAATCACAGAGTCGATTCTAGCCTCACAAGAATCGATGCATATTGGCTCAGATTCGATCCTTTGCTGTCTGGACAATTGTGAATCGATTCCATGATGAACAGAGTCGATTCACAACTACAGAATTCATCAAAATCCCCAGTTTTAGGTCATCAGAATCGACTCTCCAACGGGAAGAATCGATTCTCACGACACATAATCTATTCTTTGTACCAAAAACCAGCTTTTTCCCAAAATCCTTGTTACCCAAATCCTTTCCAACATCAATTCATCCCATTTTTCCAACCAAAACACAGTTTCCAACACCCATCAACTCGAAAGCAATCACTACCATAATTCACTTCTCATTTCACATTGATCCATCAACCAATTCCACATGTAATCCATCAAAACAAGCACATATATCCATGTTATATCTCAAGCATGCATTCAAACACATAATGAAGCATTTAACATATGTTTTCAAGCAACTATATGAGTCATACTAAGGAATCCTACTCCGTACCTCTTGTAGATACTTGATTACTAACACAATTCTCCGGAATTCACCAACTCTACCCAATTCCTAGCTTGAATTCCTTAAGAAAGCTGCAATCTACACCTCAACTGATGCTATCCTTCACCTCCTTGTCCCTATAACCACAATCCAAGCATCAAGAACATAATCTTGAAGCTTAGGTCACCAACCACAAGAAGAGAAGAATTGAGCAAGAATTCCCAAGTTCTTACCTTCAAGATTGGTATGTGTACGACGAGAGTGACGATAGCAACGAGTAGCCACTGACGGAATGGCGATCGGAGCTCCAGAGTGCAAGTTGTGATCAAATTAGTGAATGGTGTGGGTGTAAGAGTTGAGAGAGTTTGAGAGAGAGAGATGAGAGTGAATGAGAATGAGAATGAGAGAGTGAGTGAGTGTGAATGTGTGTGTCATGCATGCTGAGGTGCTGAGTGTTGAGTGAGTGGCATTAAGGGCAGTTTCGTCCTTTCACTCTATTTGGCCCAACCGGGTCAAACTTTAACATTAGGTGTACGAGTTTCTACTCTAATTACCCTTCTAAATATATTATACTAGGTTACTAATCTTTGGGATAACACACCTAATTTATTCTAACTGAGTTTAGCTTTGACAAAAATGATTATAGAACGATGCAGAAATGTTTAAGAGAACCAGGGATGTTGATGAATCAGTTGCTTGCATGGTACTTGCTAGTGTAACTTCGGGAAAACCTCCTAGGCACCTGAATACAACAATCTAAAGGTCTAACCGGGTTACTGCATTAAAGTCGTCGAGGAAAGGATGTGTTGCGATGCAGCATAGCGATGACTACTTAGTATTCAGATCCGGGATGCATGGACAAGTTATGCAAAATCCAAACAAGGCACATCTAATCCCCCTGGTAAAACTATCTCTGTTATGTGTACTGGTTGATTGATTGTGTTAGGCCTCTGAAATTTATAGCCTCCTCAAATTTCTTTTGGACTAATCATGGATTTTTAATTTTTTAAACATTCAACATAGGATTTCCCAATGGTACTCAGACCCACTGCAGCCATGGGTTTTAAGAGGGAGCATTGCAAATTTGCTGCCTTTGTGTTCCATGACAAACAGGATGACAAAGCTAATCACATGAGGTTAGTAACTAAAAAATTATAGGGTTCTTCATTTGTCATGGCTCTCTATACGCATGTTACTTATTTCAATTTTAGTATAAAGAAATCACTATATACCAGTCACAAAGAAAAATACATGAATATAAATTTTTTTTGTTGTGTAGTGTGTTAAATGATAGCCTTTCTTATTAGCTATTGAATGCTCAAGTTGTTAACAATTTTCTTTTGGATGAATTTTTACTCTGAAGATATTATGACTGAAGTATGAATTGTAACTTTAAGTCACTCATTAATTCAAGCTTAACTGGTTTATTATTTTCCGTTTGTAATTAGTGATCCTACTTATTACCTCCAAAACAATTAAAATCTAAACTTTAAAATAATGGATTAGTCTTTGAATATTTATATCTGTTTGGTCCATCTCAAACAACATAGCAAAAGCAATGGCCTCCACTTTTCATTTTAGTCTTCTGCTACATAGCCCATGCAGATGAGCACAGATAATGCTGGTTTATGGTTTCTGCAAAGCTGATAAGTACATTGTTTTACGTGCAGCGAGTTGCTTTTCAAGGCTGGTCAACTCAAGATTAGCAGGGAACAATTTCACTCACTGAAATCGGGGAAGGTCATTGACGCAGACGTAAGTACACCAAAATTGTTTAAACATCTCCAAATTGTTAAGGTTTAAATTAGTTGTCAAGTCATGATGGTAAATTACTTTTTTGGCTACTGATGAATAACATATCTAGTGTGCTCCTTACCATGATAAATACAGATCCTTACAGGAGCCTGTGTGGTTGCATCACGCCTGAGTTCGCAAATGCTTGTGATTAAGCAGTGGTTCCTGCCGTGGTCCTTCGCAAAAGACGTGTTGTGTAACCTTGATGAATATAAAATTATGCAGAAATACAAGAGAGAATGAATGCCATTAACATATGGACTTCTTCGTGTGAAAAATCCATAAAATGCAATATTTTATGATTCGTTTTGAGGAGAGCAAACTTCTAAGTGTTCAATGATTTGGCTAACAAGTGATTTTTCCAATAATTGATGAAGACGACACCTGGTTCTTGATGTTCTTCGATATCAAGCTACGACGGGTCTACTCACTTGACGTATCTCGGACTGCCCAGACAATGAAGACTAGGGAAAAATGCATGGAAAAATTGTGAGTGAACCCCAAAACATTACCAAGATATATTCAACGATTTTTCGCATTATATATTTAATCTACACCTGTGACTAGTAGTGGTTTATTTGTGCAGCTGGAGTTTATGGGTCAGGTATTTAGAAAAGAAAGGAACATTGGGAACTTTTCAGACTCGATTGTGGACTTTAGCCAATGGGAATACTTCTTATATCCCCAAGCATTGCCAACTAACATTGCAAGGTAAATATAAGCAACTTCAGCTGTAAATTATAAATAGAAGAGTGATGCGGATTTTCTGCAAACCCTAAATCTCGGCAAGTATACCAAATCGTATCAAGTAATATACCACAATGAAGTGGAGTATCGATCCCACGAGGATTAAAGGACCAAGCAATAACTATTAATCAATTTATCTAATCAGATCAAAAACAG
>JASCZI010000872.1:3290-23011 GCA_036250425.1 Stylosanthes scabra | reverse complement strand
TATTACCAGATATATTTAGGGGTACAAATTCGAGACGAGAAAGATTAGACATGGTAAAAGATTAGTACCTTACTTCAAAGAAACTTAATTAGAGCTTCGTGCTTCGTAGCAAATTGATCAGAGCTTCGTGCTGATAACGTGTTATAGAATTAAAGCTATAATAGAGAGAACAATAGAAAAGCAAGAGAGAGAACTATAGAGAGAAATAATATAAAATTCTTATTGATTTCTGGATATGAAAAACTTACGAAATCATAGCCCTATTTATAGTAAAAGATTTACTATTACATGAAAAGGAATGAACGGCTATGATTCATTTACTATGCAACATAGTAACTTGATTAGGAATGGACGGCCATGATTTATTGGATTACTATGCGGCATAGTGCCGCATAGTGATTGGTGGCCGTAGCCCCAATCATTCACAACAATGATATCGTTTTAAAATACAGCACTTACTATAAATTTACTCTAAAAGTAGATGTTACTGTAGCTAATATAGAATAGTGCTGCGAAACGTTAGGAAGCCATTAGGGAGTCAATAATTAAGTTATCATTCAAAATTTATATGAGTTATTATCCGTAACTCATATATCCAAAATTAAGTTATCATCTAAAATTTATATGAGTTATCATCCGTAATTATGTGTTGGCTCCCTATTGGTCCTAATGTATTGGCTCCTTATTCTTTTTCGTTAATATAATGCATTATAGCTAAATGTAACTATATTCAAAGTAAATGTTATTGGAAGTGTTTCCGGTATACTCGGGAACTTAGATGTTCCTATATTTTTAGCCGTTGATTATAATTATAGTTGATACAACATTGCTATAGAATCAATATTAGAAAGTTTGAAAGAAAGTTAGAATAGGGATCTTGACCTATGTTTGGCCTGACTTGACCTGATAAAAAATAGGTCCAGACTCGTATTATTTAAAAAGCTTAAAGTCTTTAAAAGGCCAGGTCGAGACTCAAGAAATAGCCTATTGAGTCGGTTAGGTCGGCCTGCAATGGTAAAGGTTTGAACTTAAATTCTTTATAAGATTTAAATACCTTTATCCAGTAAATCATTTATCTATTTAATTATATATGTGTATATTTATTTTCTTAATATCTTTTATTATTTATGCTGAAAATTAAATTATATATTAAATTTAATATTTATATGCTAACCTTAGACCAATATATTCTATTACAGGCTGGTTTGTTAAAAGTAAAGTCTGGCCTAGCCTAGTTTGATTCAACTCATATTCTTTAATTAAGTTATCATCTAAAATTAAAAAATTTTATCATCCAAAATTGAAAAAATTATCATTTAAATAGAATAAAAGCATTCATCCGCAGAATATATGAATTATTATCCAACATCCGTAACTTATTTACCATTACAATGAAGTGCATTAGCTTCCAAATATGTTGACTCTCAAGACTTTCTCTAGCTAACATAATGCATTAAAAAAATTAATTATTGATGAAATAAAATTAGTAAAGTATAATCTCTTATTATATATTTTTTAAACGAGACAAAAAAAAATATGTGAGAGAAAATATTTAATAAAAAAAATATAGAATACTACTACATATATACATATTTATGTAGGTTCTACGTTTTACATTCATTCTTTCTATTTTTTATTATATATATATAAATTTTAATTAGATTCTATTTTATACTCCTCAATATACTCTTTTCTACTCTACTCTCCGCCTCTAACGATGTTGGATTTGCTCAGAATGATCAAATTGTATCAGGTCTTGTTTCCACATTTCTAGTCATTTTAGATATCTATCCCAATAAAATAACTCTTGTGTTTTTTATTGTGACTCAAACTTTTTTTGCTATATTTTATTATTTCTTTTGTTATACTTCATTGTTTCTATGATTAACGCGTGAGCTTATTAGATGTAAAAAAAATTGAATGTATATACGGAAAATTTTTTTAAATAAATAAAATTTATTCATTATTTACGAAAATCCATTCTATGAGAATTATTTACCATTTTAAATCGTATTATCAGTACCGGCCTAAGGCGGTACTGGGAGTACTGGGCTAATTTTTTTTTTTAAAATAGTCCAGTACCGGCCTATAGCGGTACTGGAATGAACCCAATACCGCCTTAGGCTGGTACTGGCTTCATCCCATACCGCCCCTACATGGACCGGTACTGCGTTAATAGCAGTACCGCCCCTAGATGGACCGGTATTGGCCCTTTAAACGACTATATATATGGGGCGGTAGTGGGATTGGATTTTTGTTAATAATCCCACTATCCCTCACATTCTAGTTAAAAAAAAGAGTTCTTAGTTGAGTTATGGCAAGGGGTGATCAGGGTGGGGCTGCGGGGCGCGGACAGCCACAACCGGCCGGCCGGGGACGAGGATGAGGACGTGCCGCCGGGCGTGGCCAACGACAGCCTACATTGTGTAGTTCTGACATTGGCAGGCTCACTCGGGAGGTTCACCTGGTGAGGGCGGTGGATTTCCAGGTTAGAATTCTTATTTTCCATGTTGTAGATTATTTTAACTAATATTTAGTGAATGTTTATTGTTAGTGGACCGTAGGAATTATGTTTTACTTAACTTTGATAGTGATAATTATTTAATCAGAGTATGTTAAATTATTTAATATTTATCTCTAAGTTATGACAATGATAATTTAATTTTTAGCGTGTATGAGTAGTTAACCTTAGTATGCATTTTGAGTTATGATAATTTAATGATAATTTAATTTAATTAGAGTATATTAGAGGAAAAATAATGATTAAGTTTTATGTATTTAAAAATTTTTTGCTATATAAATTTAATGATTATTTATTTTATTAGAGTATGTTAGATTATTTAATTTATGATATTGATAACATAATATTTAGCATATATGACTCTTTAAACGTCGTGTTTAAATTTGAATTAATCCAGCCGGGGTGTTCGGCACCTCCTCATCTTCCTCGGTGCTATGACACGAGAAATCCTCCTCATAGTCCGAATCCTCCCCGGAGTTGTAATCCTGCATGGTTGCGTCTTCCAAGGCGAGAACATGGCTTGGGACGGGGTCTGTCGATGGGCCAGGCGGACGAAATCCGCTAGAACTTCCGACATGGCGCACCTCGGCATAGAACTCCATAAACTTGCCGTCCATGAAGGAAAGTACTCTAATCAATTATCCGCGGTGATCGCGCTGGAAACGATATGCCAGATGACCAATTTCTAGACCGCTTGCCGGCCCAAGATGAGACAGAATAAGTTGTTTCAGCTCCACCAACGTACGTACGCGGTTATGCCTAAACATCACCGGAGCGCTCGACTCAAAAGATGCCCCTGTTTCTCGCCGAACTATGGCACCATTGGGATGTACTACGAAATAAAATAACTCTTCTGTCATTTTTGTGTTTGTTGGGAGTGTTTGGACTTGTATTTTAATCAACTCCTCATCAGGTTGCTCTTTATATAGGCAAGAAATTTTCAGTTCCGGTCTAATCCAGTACTGGTCCATCTAGGGGCGGTACTGCTATTAACGCAGTACCGCTCCATGTAGGGGCGGTACTGGAATGAAGTCAGTACCGACCTAAGGCGGTACTGGGTTCATTCCAGTACCGCTATAGGCCGGTACTGGACTATTTTAAAAAAAAAAAATTGGCCCAGTACCGGTCTGAGGCGGTACTGGAATGAACTGGAATGAACCCAGTACCGCCTTAGGTCGGTACTGGTAATACGATTTAAAATGGTAAATAATTCTCACAGAATGGATTTTCATAAATAATGAATAAATTTTATTTATTTAAAATTTTTTGCCATGTATATACACACCTAGAATTATTCTAACAATAAGACTTCACAAAGAATTAATTAAAAATGGAGAGAATCTATTACCTTAGTCCTAAAATCGACAAATTTCACATTTAGTTTTATATTATTATTTATGATGCATGGTTACAAAAATACTGATATAGTATCTTGTAGGATCCAAATAATATTCAAATTAAAACTAGCTTTAACATAGTAAATGTGGTGAATATCACTAGTGACATTCAAAATAAATGTCATTATAATTAATGTAGTATAATGGTTTTTATTTTTGGATGATATAATGCTAAAAAATCAATTCATAATCTCATTTATTATTATTACTAAGTTAGTACCATCATTTTAAATAATCTATTATCTATTATTTTGAATGACATATTTTCTATTATTTCAGATGATTTGTTTTCTATTATTTTAAATTATTAATATTTTAATAATTTTAATGATCAATTTTCTCGTAATTTTATCTAAAAGTCAATGTAATTAGACACACTTTCTTATAGTTTGCAAATATGACAACAAATGTCTTTTGTAAATATATGATAAATTTTGGTTTGTTTAATTTGGGAGAACAGTATATATAAATATGAGAAACTAAAAATTTTCTTGTTTAATTTCACTTAACTTTAAGAGGATTATATATATTAACACATTTTTAAATGTAATATTTAATTTTTTTTCTTTTAAATTTCTCAGGCATGGCGTATATGTTTTGTTTCATTTTTTATTTTTTGGACTTGAGCACGTGGCCCAAAGAAACCTACCCAGACTCCAAAAACAACCCTAACCCGGATCCATCAGCACAGCAAGAGAGATGCCAGCTGCTTCACTATGCAAGTGCAACTCTAATTCTGCTTCTCCTCCGATCGTGTCCTTGGTGAAGCATCTTTTGCGGCTGGTTCAAGGCATGGCGTATATGTTTGAGAGGTAATATATAATGCACCAAAAGAAACTAATGAGATCAGTAGATCACTCATCAAGAAACATTAAATAATAATAAAATGAGACAGAAAAATCACACAAAACCATATCCTAAGAAAAAATGAGAAAAATTAAAGGGCTTGGTCCAACATCTTTAATAGTTTAATCCAACAATTTTATATCACATTTTTTTTTAAAGATTTTTAAACATTGTTGGCTAACCATTATAAAAAAAAAATTAAAAAAATGTACTGAAAAACAAAATCAAACTACTTCCAAATCATTATCCATAGCATTATGCTACTACTTTGCCCAATTGACAAACTTCTCAATATTTTTTGAAGACTGTCCACCTTCACCTACGTTTTTCCTTGTTGCTTCCTTCAGTTTTGAAGACCTTTCTCTTATGCCTTCATCACCAAGTAATTGCTCCACCTTCATTCTTATCTCTTCCTTTGATATGAATCCATTCTGATCCCTATCTAATTCCATTCCAACCTTCCACACATCACAAATATATGTTTTATCCAAAAACTGATCAATGGAAAATGGCCAACACAAGAAGGGCACCCCACCACATACACCTTCAATTATAGAATTCCAACCACAGTGACTTATAAAGCAAGAAATAGAAGGATGATTTAATATTTTCTTTTGTGACACCCAACTAACAGTTTTACCTTTATTTCCATGGAATTCATTTGGAAATACATTATTTTTATCATCATTGTTACCTGGTCTTACAACCCAAAGAAAAGGCTTGTCAATGAGATCAAGTGCAAGTGCTAATTCTTTGAATTGGTTGGACTCCATCACAGCCAAGCTACCAAATGAAACATACACAACAGATTGAGGTTGTTGTTGATCCAACCATTCTAAGCATGTTGTGTCTTCTTTCCAGAATGAAGAACTTTTGTTGTTGTTGTTATTGTCAGTTTCCATCAATGGTCCAATTGGAAGGAACCTTGGTGATACAGATAATGCTCCTGGCTCAAGATCATAGGTACTATTGCAAAGCCACCACTCTGCTAATAACTCCATTGTTTTCATTTCTTGCACAATGTAGTTGAAGAAGTCCTTGCCAAAGTTACACCATAAAAAGTGTTTAGGGTTCATCATTGGCATATTTGGGGCAATTTGAATTTCTTGTGATTTCGTGGGGTTTCCTGCATTGGCAAATAAATTGTAAAAAAAATAAAAGTTAGGTGGCGGCAATTTTAAATCATTTTAATAGGGATATTTAATCAGCAACTCAATTCATTTAGTAAAACAACCCAATATTACGTATTTAACTAATACATTTAAATATTAATAGCTAATAGCTGACCAAAAATAACAAAATATACAGATCATCTAGCATTGCTCTTTAAAAAATACTTAAGAGTATAGTTTTTTCCGGGACTAATTAACTCAAATATATATAAATAAAAGGATCCACCATGAGTGTAAAGGGTTAGATGATTATAATGATCAACCTAATGTATTAATAAGAATATAAAAAAAAAATGAAAAAGGGGGAACCGGGGAAAGGCTTGAACAAAAAAAGGGATAAGAATGTAATGGAAAAAATTCTTGTAATAGTATTTATTTTATCATATTCATTTAGTAGAAATAAAGATTCAAAAAAAGAAATTGTTTACTTATAAATGAAGGGAGAAAGTAAAAGAATCTGCCGTACTATTTAACTATTACTCTTGCATAATTAGAAAAAAGCCACATAATATTATTTTTATTCTTTTTCTAAATGATGAAAAGTTGGGATATTTTTTGGTGTCTAGAAAGTTAAGATTTTACATTATAACTCTGGAGAATTATCGTGCGGCATATCGTATTTTACCGCTTTTTAGCCGTTGATCTTGATTGATTTTAATTATAAAATTAATATATGATTAAGATCAACGACTAAAAAACGATGAAATACAATATGACACGCTTAATTCAAATTAAGGAGAAGACATTTGACTAAAATGATGGCAACCTACATAGATATATAGTGCAAGAATCCAAATTATTCTCTCTTAATCATTTAAGTATGCACGTGGGCTAATGTTTCTTATTTCACACAATATTTGACAACTTTCTTATATATATATTTGACAACGAAAATTATCAACTAATAAGAACTTTGCTATGTATATACATATATAATTTTGATGTATTATGTATGTGTAAAGCAATTTTATATCTACATTTAATCACATAACATATATGATTAGCAAAATTGTAAAAGTAATTTTACTATTAATTTATGCATGTATCTATGCAGTAAAGTATTGTTACCATCTGAATCTATAATTCCATCCTGGATCAGCTTGGGGATGAATTGAACTGAAATGAAACCAGCAGCAGAGAAGGGAAACAGAGCAGCACATTTAATTCCCAATTTGTGTCCAACTTCCAAGATCCAACTCATATTAAATGTTGCAAGAATACAACTGATCCTGTTCTCAAAATCTAAAGCATTGACATCTTCTATGAGCTTTGCAAGCAAAGAAGGCATTGTCTTTTTCACGGAACGAAGCACTCTCAAGTTGTCACTTCTATCATCTTCAGGGTCCAAACCATCTGGTAGTGTCACAAACCTTATCATCTTTGATGATTCATGATCATCAATATTATCAGCTTGAGAAGCAGCAGCATTTTTTGCTCTTTTGTGGTTGAATTCAGTGTTGAGAAAAGTGACCTTGCAACCATGTTTGGCAAGAATATTAGAGAATTGTATAAGGGGATTAATATGGCTTGTGCTTAGAAAGGGTATTGCAAGAAAGTGGGGGATTCCCATTTTGCAAATGAAAAATGTCTTGCCGCTGAGAGAGAGAGAAAATCTTTTTATATGTTATTCTTATTGGTGTTTTTTTTTTTTTTTTCCATTTTTTCAGGAGTAATTGGTTGTTGTTGAGGCTTGATGATGAAAAATGTATTTTGTAGCTAATATATTAACTTTTATTGTATATAATCAATAATTGTATTTTATACCCACATTATACTTATATTATACTATAATTTATACCTAAACTTTTAAAATTATTATATGAAAATACTCTATTAATTATGTTTTCTGCTATCTTAAATTAAATTTGGGGAATTGATTCTTTTAAAAAAAAATTTCAATTTTTTATTAAGTGTCAAATTTTACCATGCAATATATTTTCTCACATATTTTTTTTTAGTTTCATGTGAATTATGCATTGCACACATCATTGGGCATGGTATCACGGGATTTGTGCAGACTCGAAGGGTGAGACTTCGCAATGTAAATTAAATTTTTAGAACAAATTAATTTAAAATAGTCGTCCTTTGTCATCTAGTGAATAAAGCTGAGCATACTTTCGGCCATGAAAAGATTCTTTTTTTGACTTTGATGAGGAAAGGTGTTTCTGGTCCATCATGGACTACGCAATGAGATTCCCAATGTGTAGTTCTCATGAATCGTACCTGAGGAATAAAAGTAAGGGAATCTTCCCTGGATTTAAGAAAATTGCGATTCAACCACTGCTGACGTGATAATATGAAATGATTAGTTGGATCCAATAAGAAGCTTAATCCTGATTAAGAAAAGCGTAGTGAGCTGCGTAGGCGTGGACTGGATTGGCGTAACATTGGGACGGCCATTTTTCTTTGGGCCTGTCAGGCAAATCAAAATTATTAGGGAATTGAATGAGAAAAATAAGATGATGTGAAAAATTAGAAAAGAAAAGAAAAGAAAGATGTTGGTCATGAGATGCGAAAATTATAAAATTATTCTATTTAACCTTATATCCATAATTTTATATATATATAATATTTATAATTATATATTTATAATATCTAAAATTATTTATTTATTACGAGAATTATAAATAAGAAAAGTTTGGTTGTTTTGATTGACTTATTTTCCCAAACATTTCCGTTATCATTGGAAATGATCTTCAATCATTGGTTGTGTAATATGAATTAGTTCAAAACCAGGAAAAAAACAATGTTTTTTTTACGCTCTTTCAATACACATTAAATTAATATTAGTAAAAAATACTGTTATTATTAATTAAATATATAGTTGGAGTTTGATTATTGAGATTTTGATAAAAGTTTTTTAGGGTTTGATTTGTGAGTTTATTATTGCTAATCGAAGATTTTGTTGGATTTAATCAATAAAGTAAATTATGTGTTTGATTGTAACTTTTTTGGAGTTTGTTTTGTGAATTTATTAGTATTTTATTTATATGTTTATTAGGTTTTAATTTGATAGGAAGTTTAATTGAAATTTAATTAGTGAATTTTTTTCGTGTTAATACTTTAATTAAAAATTCTGTTGGATTTTGCTATGAAAATTATAGGTTTAATGTAAAGTTGTTAGGTATTTAATTTGTGAATTTTTAGCTTTTGATTTCTAGATTAATTGAATTCCCTATATTCAAAATTTAAAATTTGTTTTTTTCTCAAATAGATTCTATATATTTTTACATGGGTGTTAAATTAGTATCGATGAAATTGAAAAGAATGTACATTGTAAACGTAGCGAGATTTATGTGTTTTCTTTTTTAGTTATTTACATTATGATATTTTAATAGTGTAGAATTTTCGCTTTCTTTATTATATTTTAGTTGTCCAAATTAAATCCATCCTCTCATATATTTATTTTATTATTTTAATGGAATGAAATACAACTGATAAAAAAAAAAAAGTTGCGAGATTGAAAAAAAAAATAATAGTGTCACTGTAACACTATGGGCCTCGAACACTCGTGCATATCAAATTAAAAATAGTGTGACTGTAAGTTTTTACCATGTATTTAGTAAATTGGAGTTAGTTGGAGAAATTTAAAATCCAGCCCAACTCAATCTCTTTTGGGGCAAATCCATATTCGTTACTGTGCTTTTATATAATTGAGAATCATTAATTAATTCTATCATTAACTGCCAAAAAGTCCTTCCACGTCGGCCTCATAGCGGGTTTAACACCAACAACTGTTATTTACATATTCACCCTCTAAATGCGCCTATTTCTACATTTTTATCGGTCCATCATGAACCACATTATTCTTTACTCATTCAATAATTTTCCTACCGTACTAAAAAACATAGAATACATGTTCGTATGTTATATATATATAAAAAAAAAAACTCAAATGATTTCTTTGAGTATACACATTTTTAACCTAGTAATTTTGGTTTTGGTTTTAAAATTGAAGATTAATGATGATATCGTTTTAAAATACCGCACTTACTATAAATTTACTCCTAAGTATTACTAGCTATGTTCAAAGTAAATGTTATTATAGCTAATATAATGCATTTAAAAAAGTTAATTTATTCGGATATCATACTGTTAGAGAGCTATACATATAGCTGAATATTGTTATTCGGTTAGCCTTAATACTTAGCTGGTTAATTGGTTAGTTAGCTGGCTTATAGTTTAGTTACTGAGCTGTTAGTATATATATTACTTATATGAGCCAAAGCCAAATAACAAATATAATTCAATAATTGAATTCTATAGTTTTACCTTTATTCTTTCTATTTTCTCTTTCTCCCTTTTCTACTTCTTTCTGTTCTTGTTACTTGTGAAGAGAAGAGCTTCTTCTTCTTCATCTCTGTTATTGCTGAAGCTCTTCCTTTATCAAATTACTAAAAATCAATGTAATAACTAGGCACATTGCCTTATATATATTTCTTAAATATGACACAGGAAATGTCTTTAGTAAATATATGATACATTTGGTTTGTTTGCTTTGGGAGATTAATTTAAATATGATAAATTAAAAATTAGTTTGATTAATGTCACATGATTTTAAGAGGATTGATATATAATCGCATATTATTTTATGAAAATACTGCATCATCTTAAAAAACAATAATTTTAGGTGTATATCTTTTGGTCAATTAAACCCAATCAAGTTATTTATTATATGTTAAATAAATTAAAAGACTACTATTTTGATGTCAAATAAAAATTCATTTTGGTACTAATTTTGTACTATTTGACATCGAAATATTTTTTTATTTAGCATAAAAATAAATGACTTGGTTGGACTTGGTTGATTAAAATAAGTATATATATAACATTATCGTAAAAAACTAACTATTAATATATAAATCAGTTCTTATATATTTGAATATAAATACATATATTATTTAACTTATTTTTAATGTATATTTTGTATTCTAATATATATTTTTGGTAATGTTATTTGAACAAGTAAAATCGCAACTAAATCCAAACCAAGTTAACAAACCACATTCTCATCAACGCTTATATACACTCGCGTTTTCTTCCCAAACCACGCCGTTACTGTTGCTGCTACTTCCTCTTACTCCTTCTACGTCGCCATCACCGTCCTCCCCCTCCTCTGCTGCTATCGTCGTCATTATCATTATCTTCTTCGTCATCGTCATCGCTATCGTCATCGTCGCTGTCCTCATCATCATCTTCTTCCTCTTCCTCCTCTTCCGCTAATGTCCTCCTCCTTATTCTCATCCCCCTCCTCCTCTGTCGTCATTGTCGTCTCCTTCTTCCTCCTCTTCTGTAAGCACTTTCTTCTTCTTCTTCAAAAATTAAACTGAAATAAAATGCTATATTGAACAGTAATTTAATAACAAAATGAACCGTAATAAATTGCTGATTAGAACTAGAATAAAATTGCAAAACAGAACTGAAATGGTTTATTAAACTGAATCGAAATAAAAGAAATAATGAACCAAAATAAATACAAAACAAAATTTGAAAAAACATAACTGAAATGTTTTACCAAACTGAACAGAAATAGAAAGCATAATGAACCGAAATAAATTATTCACAAATCTAAAAAGCACACTCAAACTAAGACTAAAAAGTGAACCGAAAAAATGATATTCTTAACCAAAAGCTAATATAAAATGCACCGAAATAAATGTAATACATAAACACAATAGAAAGCTATAATGTAAGTACAACCTGTAAAGATTGTTGAATCTTGAAGAACAAGAAAATGTAAACAAGAGAGATGTGGAAGAGAGAATTGTAACTGAAATTAATTTTGTGAATGTAACTGAATGAATTGAATTGTGGTTTGTATTATTACAGCTGGTTTATATATCAGATAGTGTGAGCCCAATAGAAGAGAAAAGCCCACTAGCAGAATCAGGTCCAATTGATGTAACAATTGGGGATCCGATTCAATTGAGCTAATGCTCATTCATTTGCGCCGAGAGAATGAGAGATGAATACAACCCTAACTCATCTTCTCTTCTTCAACGTTTAGTCTAACACCCCCCGCAAGCGCGACGGCGGCATAGACATTAGCCGAAGCTTGGATCGGAATTTGTAGAAGCTTGGAGCTGGTAGAGCCTTGGTAAAGATGTCTGCAACTTGTTCTGAGGTTGGTATATGTATTACTGCGACATGCCCTTTACTAACTCTTTCTCGTACGAAATAAATATCCAACTCAAAGTGTTTGGTTCGATGATGCAGGACAGGGTTGTAAGCGAGCTGAACTACCGACAGGTTATCACAGAAAACCGTGGGTGTTGTTTTGCAGGGCTGTCGGAGTTCATGAAGGAGGTTCTGGATCCATTGCAACTCGGTGAAGACGGCGACGAGAGCTCTATACTCGGCCTCGGTGGAACTTCTGCTGACGGTCGGCTATTTCGAACATTTCTAGGAGACTAGGTTGCTGCCGAAGTAGACGCAGAATCCAGTGGTGAATCTCCTATCATCGAGGTCACTTGCCCAGTCAGAGTCTGAGAACACAGAGAAACGTAAGTCAGTGTTTTTATAGAATTGTAATTCTGTAGTTGTTGTGCCTGCAAGATATCGCAGAACTCTTTTAACAGCTAGCCAGTGTTCATTGCAAGGTTTTGCCATGAACTGACTTAGTTTGTTAACAGAGTAAGCGATATCTGGTTGCATTATAGTGGCATACTGAAGACCCCCAACAATGGAACGATATAGTGTTGGATTATCAAAGGAGGTATCAGTATTTGCCACTAAACGGACTGAGCTCAACATAGGTGTAGTAACAGGATGCTCTCTAGCATTCCTGCTCTACTTAATAGATTTTGAATATATTTGGTTTGATTCAAAGAGATTAAACTAGAACTGTAATGTACAGTTTCAATACCTAGAAAATAATTTAACTCACCTAGGTCTTTTAGTAGGTAAGTAGAATGCAGTTTGGTTAAAATGTCATGTATTTCATCCTCATTGTTGCCAGTTACCAATATATCATCAACATAAATTAAAATATAAATGACAGAGGTACTAGAAAACTTACAGAATAAAGATGTATCTGATTTTGTTGCATGAAAACCAAGGGATTCTAGAGTTCCTGTGATAGTTAGGTACCATGCCCTTGAGGCTTGCTTTAAACCATAAATTGCTTTATTTAACTTACACACCAGATTTGGATTAGTGTGAGTGAAACCTGATGGTTGGGTCATATAGACAGTTTCATGTAAATTACCATTCAAAAAGGCATTGTGAAAGTCATATTGCTTGATTTTCCATCCCTTAGATAAAGCTAGTGTTAAAATAAGCCGAATTGAAACTGGTTTAACAACATGTGAAAAAACTTGGTCAAAATCAACTCCATTAGTTTGTATAAAACCTTTTGCAACTAATCTTGCTTTATACCTAATTACAACACCTTTTGAGTTTCTTTTAATTGTGTAAATCCATTTACAACCAACTATTTTTTTGTTTTTGGGTGGGTTAACAAGAGTCCAAGTTTTATGATGTAGGAGGGCTTTGTACTCAGTTAATATAGCGTCTTTCCACTTAGGAGACAATAAAGCTGTCCTGACAGATTTAGGTATGATAACAGAATCTAAGTCATGTAGAGAATCACTTACTTGTAGAGCCCTGGGCGGTAGAGAGCCTGTTTTGGACCTTGTGACCATGGGATGTGTGTTAGTTGGGTGAGGTTGTGGCTGGTTAGAAGGAGGGGAAAAAGGAAGGCCGATTTCAATGTTTGTGATGGGTATTGGTGCAGCTGTGGGTAGAGTTTCAGGAATTTGGGGCTGAGGGTTGGTAGGTGCGAAAGTAAGAGTGGTGGGGGTAGTTGTTGGCAAGGTGATATTAGGTGGGATGGGGATAGAGGCCATAGGTGTGATAGTAGATGGTGGGATAGTTGAGATGCTAGGAATAAACTCAGTTAAGTCATTAGTATCAGATGCAGTTAAATTCTCAGAATCAAAGAAAGTAGGAGAAGGAAAAACAGTTTCATCAAAGATAACATCACGGGAGATACTAAATTTACCACATTTAGTAAGACTTTTATAACCTTTTTGTTGGTTTGAATAGCCTACAAAGATGCATGGCTGTGACCTATATTCGAGTTTATGAGCATTGTATGGTCTAGTATGAGGAAAGCACAAACATCCGAATACACGTAGATATGAATAATCTGGAGAACATCCATATAATAATTCAAATGGTGACTTAGAATAGGTATTAGCCGAGGGTAATCTGTTTATTAAGTGAACAACCGTAGAAAATGCTTCATCCCATAGGTATAAGGGAAGAGAGGTAGTAGCAAGTAAGGCTAGAGCAGTTTCAACAATATGTCTATTTTTTCTCTCGGAAATACCATTCTGTTGTGGTGTGTGAGGACATGTTAATCTATGTTGTATGCCTTCTTTTGATAAAAAGGTCAAAAAGTCTTTTGAAATGAATTCTTTTGCATTGTCAGATTGAAAAGATCTTATTTTATAGTTTAATTAGTTTTCCATATGTGTTTTGTAATGAGTGAAAGCTTTAAAAACTTCAGTTCTAGATTGTATAAGATATATAGTAGTATGTCTAGAATAGGCATCAATAAAAGAGACAAAATACCTAACCTCGGATTTAGATAAGTCAGGGGCTGATCCTCAAACATCAGAGACAATTAAACTAAGAGGTGTAGTGTAAACAATATTAGATAAAGAGTAAGGTAATCTATGTGATTTGGCAAGGCAGCAATATGGACAAACAGAATCATGTGATTTCTCTTTATTGATAAGTAGAGAACATTGATTTACAATTTGGTGAACAATTTGTGTATTTGGGTGTCCAAATCTTTTGTGATAGAGATCTAAAGAGTAACAAGTACTAGCAAAAATAGTAGGGGAACACAAAATCGAATTACTCTTAGGTATGTCTATCCTTTCAAATCTATACATGCCCTTAATTGCTATGCCCTTAAGAAGATCCTTGTGAGTATCCTGACATTTAACCAAATAAAAATCAGGCCAAAAACAGAAATAAACATGGTTATCCTCTTCAAAGCGAGAAACACTGATTAGGTTATGTGCTATAAAAGGAACATGCAGTAAATCATATAGATAGAATCGTTTAGAAGTAGGAATATGATTTAAATATGATTGACCAATATGATTGATACTAATACCTGTTCCGTTGCCAATGTACACTTGTTCTTGTCCTTGATAATCTGTTGAGTGCTGTAAATTTGAAGCATCTGGTGTACAGTGGTGTGAAGCACCAGAATCGGCATATCATGATGAATCTTGTAGTGTATTTGGGTTTGCAATCATAGCCTTAGGATTATGAAAACTGGTAGGTGGAGGTAGAGCAGAATTTGTAGGATTCCAAGAGTTTCTTGAATTTTGTTGATTCTAATTGTTTGTTTGTTGTTCATACTTGAAAAAAACAATAGCTAGCAATGTGACCTAGCTTTCCACAGATTTGGCATTGTGGTCGATTGTTATTGGCATTCCATGAGTTTCGACCACCCCTTCTTCCTCCACGGCCTCCTCGGCCAGTTCTTCCATATTTGGTGTCATTTCCTCTGTTGAAGTTATTATTATTATTATTATTATTATTATTATTATTATTATTATTATTATCATCCCAGCTAGTGTAGTTGTTGTTCTAATTAGCTGTATTTGGATTGAAATTACTAGATTTGGATTCTGAGTTTTGATTTTTCTGATTTGTTGTTGCAGTTTGTGCGACGTTGACTTGCACCATGGAGGAGTCCGATTTCTTCAGCCGCTCTATAAGCTCTTCTTCAGCCATGAGTGCAGCTTCAAGATCAGGAATTGAAAGTGGTAATTCCCTGGTGTTAACAGAGGTGATGAAGGGGTGATAATCATCGCCTAAACCATCAAGAATGATGTTTGTATGTGCAGTTTTTGAACAGGAGCACCTACTGTGGCTAGAGCATTAGTAATCTTCTTAATTTGTAACAGGTATTCTGCACTTGAGCTAACTTTCTTGACAGTCTTTAATTGGAGTTGCAATTGCCTAATCTTTGCTCTTGTTTGTGAAGCAAAAAAAGTGTGAAGTCTGCTCCAAGCTTCATGAGTGAATTGACATCCAAGAACCCGAAAAAGGGATCCATGGATGCAAAGAGCCAAGAATTGACATTATAGTCATCAACTCTCCAATCTTGGTAAGCTTTTGTTTCTGTTTCTGTTGATCGGTCTTCTTCTGATGCATAACAAATTGAAACTTTTTCTTTCTCCAAATGATGTTGTAGTTTTGCCCCACTGATTGTTTGAATTGCTTGGTATCTCCATGTGAGAAAATTGTCATTGTTGAGCTTGTCTGAAAGTGGAACTGGTAAAGGTTTCTAAATTATTGTGTTTTGAATGATTGTAGGTTGCACAAGTAGATTTTGGATCATATCATTGATCACTTCTGCCATGGATCGTGTTTATTAGAGCTCTGAGATACCATATAAAGATTGTTGAATCTTGAAGAACAAGAAAATGTAAACAAGAGAGATGTGGAAGAGAGAATTATAACTGAAATTAATTTTATGAATGTAACTGAATGAATTGAATTGTGGTTTGTATTATTACAGATGGTTTATATATCAGATAGTGTGAGCCCAATAGAAGAGAAAAGCTCACTAGCAGAATCAGGTCCTATTGATGTAATAATTGGGGATCCGATTCAATTAAGCTAATGCTCATTCATTTGCGCCGAGAGAATGACTGAATGAGAGATGAATACAACCCTAACTCATTTTCTCTTCTTCAACGTTTAGTCTAACACAACCAAACAAAGTAAGGTTGAATTGATTCGAAAAAGAAGTAAAACCAGTTTAATTGGTTGATCTGAATTACAATCCAACAATCTGGCACAACGATGGAATAGAAAAATAGAGATGAAATTCAATGAAAAAGACGAAGACAAAAACGGAATTCGTTCCTAATTAATGACAAAGACGAAGACGAAGTTTCTTGCGAATGAAGAAGATGAAGACGAACATGGTTGCTAATGAACAAGACAATGAATACAAAACCCGAATAAAAAATAGATGCGAAGAAAATGAAGAGAGCACGAAGAAAGAAGGAGAAGAAAAACAAATGAGAAGAAGGAGAAGAAAGAACGAGTGAGTGAATGACGAGTTTAGTTTATATATTTTATATAAAAGACGGATTTGGTAGCTATTTTTTCTTTAATATCGTATACGTGATGGTGTTTTATTCCTTCATGATTGTTAATATGTGTTTGATTTAGATATTGAATGCTTTGAGAAAAAAAATGTGAAGAAAACGCCATGTGAACACGCCCACTTGAAGAAGAAGAATTTTGGAGCTCTCTTCCATTTTGTTGAAATTGAGCTCATTGAGATTGAAATTACTGAATGAAAGAGAAGTAATAACTGGATGAATAGAAGAGAAGTGACTGGTGGGAGTGTGAGATTGAAAGTGAAGAAAGAGTGAGAGATAATGGTCATTACTCATGGGTCACGGGCCACACAAGAGGCATGCAAGCGTGCCCTATGTCCATTGAAAAATGTCACTGGCGTTTTCTACATAAAATCCTAGCCGTTGGATAAGCTGGATCAAGTTGAAGCTACAACTAGCCAAAGGAACTCGCCAACAACGATTTCTCTTTACACCCATATAAATTTCACTCACACAACATACCCATGTAGCAGTGCACCAACACATGCACAATACTAAAAATTCTTTTGATTGATTTTTAATCCTTAATCTTTTATTGCTTTTCACACATGGATATATTTGAGAGATGATCATATAGGAATGTTTTCAAATATATTAGGATCAGTGATTTTTCACTAATTTTAGCCATTATTTTTTATTATACAATATATATAATTCAGATAGCAGTTAAAAACACTGCTACATCAAAATGTTTATGAAACACTTAAAAATTCTCCAATAATATATATTAATATATAATGAACAACGAACATCAAGGTTAAATAATATTAAAACAGGAAAATCATACAAAACCATATCTTAGTTGATGTGTTTATTATTAGCTCTAGATCATTTTATTCAAAGATCCAAATATAATGAATCCTCAGATCAAACAAAATCAAATATCCAAATTATTTTAACATAGCATAACGATACTACTACTTTGCCCAATTGACAAACTTTTCAATATTTTTTGAAGACTGTCCACCTTCACTTAGGTTTTTCCTAGTTGCTTCCTTCAGTTTTGAAGACCTTTTTCTTATGCCTTCATCACCAAGTAATTGCTTCACCTTCTTCATTATCTCTTCCTTTGATATGAATCCATTCTGATCCCTCTCTAATTCCATTCCAACCTTCCACACATCACAAATATATGTTTTATCCAAAAACTGATCAACGAAAAATGGCCAACACAAGAAGGGCACCCCACCACATACACCTTCAATAGTAGAATTCCAACCACAGTGACTTACAAAGCAAGAAATAGCAGGATGATTCAATATTTTCTTTTGTGGTACCCAACTAACAATTTTACCTTTATTTCCATGGAACTCATTTGGAAATGCATTATTTTTATCACCATTGTTACCTGGTCTTACAACCCAAAGAAAAGGCTTGTCAATGAGATCAAGTGCAAGTGCTAATTCTTTGAATTGGTTGGATTCCATCACTGCCAAGCTACCAAATGAAACATACACAACAGATTGAGGTTGTTGTTGATCCAACCATTCCAAGCATGTTGTGTCTTCTTTCCAGAATGAAGAACTTTTGTTGTTGTTGTTGTTTTCATCAGGTTCCATCAATGGTCCAATTGGTAGGAACTTTGGTGATACAGATAATGCTCCTGGCTCAAGATCACAGGCAGTATTGCAAAGCCACCACTCTGATAATAACTCGATGTCTTTCATTTCTTGCACCATGAACTTGAAGAAGTCTTTGCCTAAGTTATTCCATAAAAAGTCTTTAGGGTTCATCATTGGAATGTTGGGGGCAAGTTGAATTTCTTGTGATTTGGTGGGGTTTCCTGCATTGGCAAAATAAATTTTAGAAAATTTATATAAAGTACAGCTTTACTCAATACTAATTAACTTAAAAATTATCCTAAGTTGTTAAAAAATAAAAAGCAACTAAATTAGATGAGTGATGTTAAGTGTATATTAAAATCAGCCACCAAATTAGCTATTTTATATTTTAATATATATTATATGCTAGTGATTGATTTTGGTGTGTAAATACAATTGTTGAAATTGAATACGGTTGATTTATTTGAGTAACAATGAATTTTCTCTGTTAAATGAAAACTAATTTGGATACCACTAAATCAAGTTAATTTTTATTATGTGTTACTATGCTTTGTTTTATATACGTATAATATAAAACATTTTATTAGATATTAATTTTATATTTATTAATTTATTATTTTTATTTAATATTTACTCTTTCTTAAATCAACTATTTTTTAATTGCACAAAATAACAAAATAGACATCAAATTGTAATTGTGTAAGATATATATTTAATAAATTAATAAAATTATTTTTTAATATAGACATTAAAATTATTAATAAAAATATTTTTTTATTAGACAATTATAATTTAATGTTATTTTAATATTATTATACAATTAAAATTTTTTAATTTTAGAAAAAAGTGAATGTAAAATAAAAATAATAATTAAATAAACATAAAAATAATATTAAATAAAATTTTTAATTATATATATTAATTAAAAAATTTAATATATCTTTATGTAATATATATAAAATAAAGCATGACACTTAACAAAAAAGTAGTAGCCAAATTACTCTTTATGCTTTAGGTCTTTTGGTTATCAATCTCTGTTATAACTCTAAGTGGCAAAAGAG
>JASCZI010000869.1:0-17285 GCA_036250425.1 Stylosanthes scabra | reverse complement strand
GTTCACTTGGAATTTCTTCACCTCTTCAATCTCTTTGATGGTCTTCTCTTGCTCCCTCTTGATTTGTCTATAGAAGTTGTTTTGCTGGTTCACCATTTCATCCTGCTTAGCCCTTAGTGATTTTAGCTCCTCTAGATATTGGGATAGAGTCTTTTGCATGTTCTCAAAGAATTGCTCTTGTCTGATCTTCATATGTTTGCTAGTTCTTCATTTAGAAATTGAAATCATTGTTGCTGGTCCTCTTTGTATTGTTGAAAGTTAGACTCATAAGCTTCAAAGTGAGGTTGATCATGGTATTGGTGATGATCTTCTTCAGCTCCAGCAGCCTCAAAGTGCATTTCCTGGTCTTGATCATGGTTGGCAAATCGATTTTCAGCATCATAGTCATCCTCATCTTCCTCCATGGATTGGCTTTGTGGTTGGTTTATGATCCTCCCTCTTATGGTGGTCATGACCTTGGCTGTTATTGACTTGGCTATTTGAATTTTCTCACCATCCTTGAATTCTCCCATTGGCACTCCAGCTTCCTTGCAAAGTCTGTAAATGGTGCTTGGAAAAACACAGCTTGCTCCTTCCTTGCACTCCTTCAGCTAGCAATGCTATATTATCAGCTATCAATTCTTCAACCCTCACATCATGTCCCTTGATGATAGAATGGATCAACACTGCTCTAGCCACAGTGATCTCTGACTTGTTCCCTGTAGGTATCATGGAATGGATTATGAACTTTGCCCAACCTCTAGCCACTGGTGTAAGGTCTTGCCTTCTCAATTGAATTGGGTGAGGAGGTTGGCTAGAGCTCATTTTCCATCTTGCTCCTGGCATGCACATGTCTCTGATTACTTCATCCAACCTTTGATCCTCCATTTGCCTTGTTTTGAAATCTGTTTCAGCAACCTGAGTCATGTGCCTGATCCTTAGCACCTCTCTTATCTTTGCTGCAGAAAAATCCACTTCTTTTCCTCTGACAAAACTTGTGTAGGGGTAGTCTTCTCCACTTGCAAGCTCCTCCTCTGTCTTTACTGCATTTGCATAGAACTCATGCACTAGTTCTTTGCTTATCTTGGTTCTAGGCTTGTTGAGTCTCCTCCATCCTCTCAGACTAATTTGTTCAGCAATCTCAGGGTATTGACCTTCCTGAAGATCAAATTGCTTTTCTGGTGTCACAACTTTCTTGTGGATATATTTTTGGTAAATCTCTTGATGGTGTGGAGCCTTGAAGCAGTGTTCATTGTGGTAGTAGGATGATGATGAAGACATGTTTGAGTAAAGGATGAGCGAGCCACACCAAACTTGAGGTTTTGCTTGTCCTCAAGCAATATTGCAGGTTCTGCAGTAAGTGCAGAAAAGGAGGGTGGTGCAGGAAAAAGAAGGAGAGTGTGTGGAAGTGGGGAAGGTGAAGGTGTTGGGAAGATGAGTGTTGGGTGGTTTGGAGGGTTGCAGAAATTTGTAGAATGAGGGTTAGGAGGATTGTGCAGAATTTGTTTTTCTGCAGAGTTGAGTGAGTGGGGGGTAGAGGGACGCTTAGGCGTTTAGGGTTTGAGTGATGTGTGGTGTGTTAGGCGTTGGGTTTCATAGAGTGTTGGTAGGGTTAGGGAAATCCAAGGAAAGGTGTTGGTTGGGTAAAGGTTAGGATATGTGTGGGAAGCGCCTAAGCGTGGCTCTGTACGCCTAGGCTTGATGGGGTGAGTGGGTTGCTTGGCAAGGGACACGCCTAGACGTTGCTTGGCACGTCTAGGCGTGACGCAGGGTTGAGGTGGTTTGGGTGGGTTGGGTGAGATGACGCCTAGGTGTGGTGTTTGCACGCCTAGGTGTTGGTGCGTTGGTGATGGGGTTGATGTTGGTTTGTTGGGTTGGCGCCTAGGAGTGCATGTTGAGATGTGGGGAAGGGTGGGTTGGGTGGACTGACGCCTAGGTGTGGCTCTGCACGCCTAGGCATTGGGGTTTGGTTGGGTTTGCTGCAACGAGCACGCCTAGACGTTGCTTGGCAGGTCTAGGCGTGATGCAGGGTGGAGATGGGTTTGATGTAGGTTGGGTGGGCTGGCGCCTAGGCGTGGGTTGGCACGCCTAGGCGTTGAGGTGGTGATAATGGGAAATGGTGGGTTGGTTTGTCAACGCCTAAGCATGAGATGTCACGCGTAGGAGTTGGTTAGCAGAGTTGAAGTATGATGGGGGAAGTGTGTGTGGGGGGATTGGGAGTGTTGGAGGTTGGCTTAGGGCGCCTAGGCGTGGAGTTATACGCCTAGGCGTTGGTGAGGTTTGTGTGGGAAAATTGGGGGGTTTTGCATGCTGTGGTTAAGCCACGCCTAGGCGTTCAGAATGCAGCTTCTTCCAATCCTGCAACCTGCAAAATCCAAAAATTTTAACCAACTTCTAATTCAAATTCCAATCTATATTCAATGTGATTGACTACTATAATATGTTAGATGATTTAAGAGACACCAAACTTAGTTTGTGAAGCTAGATTGCATGATGCATGAGCATATTAGGATGAATTATGCATATGTTTGCTGAGGAACCTAATTCTGCAGAATACTTGTTTCTGCAGAATTGGTTTTTAAGCATTGTTTATGTTAAAAGCTAGCTATGGGACACCAAACTTAGTTTGGTGCCACATGCCATGATTCAAAATGCAAAATGCAACTTAGATGACCAAATTAAAATCAAGCTAGCCTAGTTTTGAATCAATCACAAATTCTTCCTCAAGTCTGCATATTTCTGCAGAATCCCTCAAAGCTTCATTCTTGCAAAATCAATCTTAGATTTCGTAGCTTCTTTTGTCCATCAAACCAAGCCTGCAGGGTAACATGTTAGTAAATGTACATTTCCCCCAATTCTCAACTAGATTAGCTATTATAGATCAAAGCAAAGTGGAAGCACATAATGATCTTTAGTTTTCTGCAGAATTCTGCAGAATCACATTCTATAGTCCATTCTGCAGAATGCACATTTTCCTGTTGTTCATCCTCATAAACCTAAACAAACCTGCATCAAATATTAGTGGGATATGTAATTCTCTAAGTCTTACTAAGAATGAAAAACTAAACTAAAAAAGGATACATAGCCTTCGATGGTGTGTACGCATCCATTAGCTGTGTGATAAACCCCATTTTGATGGATAATTTCATACTCTAAATTGTCGAAATATCAGCTTCTCACCACTTAAATACCTGCAAAATAAGCAAGATAGTGAAGAATCCTCCCTTTTGACCTAAAATGAAAACACTTGCTATTTTAGCCAATCTCTGCTATGTATTTAATTGTTTCCCATTCCGCTCGATGTCTTGAATTGTTTGTTCAAGTATTTTAGGGTTTAACAGGCTAAGATCAGAGCATAAGTGGCTAAAGAGCGCGCGAGGAATGAGGAAATGACGAAGAAAAGCTTGGAGGCCAAATTCCGATTCCTATGCGTATGCACCAAGGTTGATGTGCGTACGCATTGCCAATACTTGGGCGGCACGTCCAAGCTGGAACCGGACCCTATACGTACATGCCAAACACCCTATGCGTATAGAGGCAGAATTTGGAGCCCATAAATAGAGGGAGACCACACCATTTTTGGAGAGCCCACATACACCATTTCTCTTCTTAGTTTAGTTTTAGGGTTTCTTTTAGTATAGCCAAACTAGCCAAACATTTTACCTTTTTTCTGTTATTTTATGTACCATTACTCTGTCTGTTTAACTTCTGATTTTTTTAATATTAATACCGTTGCTCTATCCATTTAAATTCTCATTATGTCTCTTTACTATTATGCTGCCTGTTTTTATTCTGTCATTATGATAACTGTCAGTAGTGAGTAGTGACCTTGTGTCTTGGCTATGGGTTGAAATGTGCGGATGACCTTAGCTGCTGATCCCTAAGGGCAACAGATGGGAGGAACGGGGCTAGTTTCGATGCCGTTAACACTACGCCCCTGCTAATAACGGGAGGACCTTAACGATGCGAACTTGATGGGTTATTCGAGTTCGCCGAATACCAAGGTCTTACCTTATTGTGTATGCCTAGGATGTCCGGATAGGGGCTAATTCTACCACTCGACCATTCGACAGTAGTGGCTAGTTTCCTTTAAGTGATGGTCCATCTAAACTGGGATCGGTGGTGACTATAGGGACGCATGATATTTCAACCCACGGACGAGCACTCTTCAACATTCTGCAAGTTTATTTTGTCTCTTTGCTCTCTTTTCAAACCAACAATTGCAACCCCAAACCCTTTTCTCAACCAAACGCAAAACCACCATTTTCATTTCCTAGGGAAAATGGCCCGAGTCTAGTACTTGGTGTTTGATAAACCCCATTTCGATGGTTTATTTCATGTCATAAATTGACTAATTGTCAACCTTTCACCACTTAAATACATGAGAAACAAGCATGTTTGCGTTTAATCGTTCCTTAGGGCTGTAAATGTAATTATCTGCTATGTTAGCCAAATTTTACTGTGTTTTAAACTGTTTCCCGTTCCGCACGATGCCTTGATGTGTGCGTTCAAGTGTTTCAAGCTTTAACAAGCAAAGCTCGGAGCGGAAGTGGCTAAAGAGAGCGCGAGGAATGAGAAGATCGCAAAGAAAAGCTTGAAGGCCAAATCCAGAGCCTATGCGTACGCGCCAAAGGGGCCTATGCATATGCATTGCCATGCCTTGGGCATCACGTCCTAGCTGGAACCAGACCATATGCGTACGCACCAAAAGGGCCTATGTGTATGCACCAATGGCCAGATTTGTGCCTATAAATAGAGGAGCCTTCACCATTTTTTGGGGAGCCCAATTCACCATTTCATTAGTTTAGTTTAGAGTTCCATTAGTTTTCATTGTCCATTTTCACTAGCCAAACAATTTACTGCTTTTATTTTCTGTTTTGTATGCTGTTACTATATCGACTTTAATTTCAAATTATTCAATATTACTGCCGTTATTCTGCCCATTTTTCATTATGTCTTACTCTTATGCTGCCCGTTTAAATTCCGCAATTATGATTTCCGTACGTAGCGAGTAGTGACCATAGTGACTCGGCTATGGGGTGAAATATGCAAATGATCTTAGCTGCCGATCCCTAAGGGCAACGGATAGGAGGAATAGAGTTAATTTCGATGCCGTTAACGCTACACCCTTGCCAGCAGTGTGGGGACCTTAAATGAGACAGACTCAATTCGGTGCAGAGTGCACTACTGGTGAGTTCTTCCTGGTGACGTGGGATTTACTCGAGTTCTGTTGTAAGACCTAGGTCCCCCGCTGTTGTGTATGCCTAGGACATTCTAATAGGGGTTAACTCCGCCACCCTGTGGTGGTTAGTCTCCTTTAGGTGACAGTCCATCAAATCTGGGATCGGTAGTGATCATAGGGACGCACAGTATTTCAACCCATGGCCGGGCACTCTTTAATCCGCTGCTGTTTTAATCTGTTTTCTTGCGCTTCGTTCTCAACAATAAACTGCAACCAAACCCGATATTTTCTCAACCAAAGACAAACCTCGGTTTCTGCTTCCTAGGGAGAACGACCCGAGTCCAGTACTCGGTATTTTCAAACTTGGTTGCATCTCTGTGACACATTTTTAACTAAATTTGGCACGGTTCCCTTAATATCGGTTCGGAGCTATCTGCAATGAAACTCCACTTTTCCAGACCGGTCTCGGGGCCGCCCACCAGTATTTTTAACTGGTTGCGCCCTATTACACCTTTTCAACTAAATTTGATAAGGTTCCCGCAATACTGGTCCGGAGCTATCTGCAACGAAACTCCGCTTTTTCCGGACCGGTTCGGGGCCGCTGTCAAATTTCTGGCGCCGTTGCCGGGGAAATGAAAATGTGCGCTTGTTTTTGGTTGATTGTAAATATATGAATATGGTGAATATGATAATCTTTTAATTTTTCTTTGATTGATAGTATAGTAACCTTTTCTTATGAGTTTCTTATTGAATGCTGAGGTCGAACTCGGATCCTGACCTGCCGTTATTTGATCTTGAAATCGAAAGGACCTTGCGGTACGCAAGACAAGTCAGGCGCCGAGCTGAGCTAGAGAACACTTTGCATTCTCAAGCTATGAGACTGGCATCCGATAATGATTCTGTTTACTCATCTGACTCTGACTTTGAATCTCGTACTTCTTCTTCTGATATAGGTAGATTCACCATGGGAGTTGTCCCAAGACTCACGCTGAAACAACTAGGTGGTGCAAGCACCGCACTAGAAAACCAACCAACTAAATATTCCGAGTTGAATGCAAACTTCAAACTCAAATCTGGTCTGATCAATCTTCTGCCCAAATTCCATGGACTGCCGGGGGAAGACCTTATCAAGCACCTTAAGAACTTTGAGGTGTTCTACGCTACCACCAAAAGGACCGGTGGTGATGAAGATGCAATTAAAGCATTTTCTCTTCTGTTCTCCTTGGAGGGAAAAGCAAAAGACTGGTAGCACACCTTGCCAAATTAAGTCACAGCAGATTGGGCACTGTTCAGAAAAAAAGGTTCTTGGAGAAGTACTTTCCACCTTCAAGAACCAATGCAATCCGGAAGGAGATCTCCTGAATCACACAACTCCATGGGGAAACTCTGCATGGGTACTATGAACGTTTCAAGAAGCTGTTATCCTCATGCCCCCATCACTCTATTTCAGACTTTCTCCTTATCAACTACTTCTGTGAGGGACTAACACTGTCTGACAAGGCGATGATTGATGCATCAAGTGGGGGAGCCTTGATGAAAAAAACATCGGAAGAAGCGTGAGAGTTGATTGAAATTGTCGCTAACGCTAATCAACACTTCAAGACTAGGGCCACCAACAAGGGTGTGTATGAAGTAGCTCCTTATGAATCAACTGTCCTAGCCAAGTCTCTGGTAGACATTGCCTCGATGTTAAAGGAAATCAAAGAAGGATAGCAATCATCTCCAACCCTCTTGAAGCGTCAGCCCGACACTTTGCAACAAAAGCCGGCTAAACATTGCGGAATTTGTTCTTGCAATTCGCATCATACTGATATGATAACATCAACCCACAATTTCTTTGAAGCTACAAGAGGATAATATGATAGCAATGATCCACAATTTCTTTGAAGCTACCACAATACCGCCTTACAACAAGCAATACTATACCCAAGGGTGGCGCGACAACCAACCTACTCATTGGAATCCCCCTCAGCAGCAGCAAGCTCAGTCTCATCAACCTTACACATACAGCCAACCACAAAACTCTCAAAATCCAAGATACCAACCTCCACATAACCGTGAACCATACCCTCCAGCGAATACTCCTCCGATTAGCGCGGTTCACATCGAAAGGGATAACGGAGATGAAGTTGAGGATGAAGAAGGGGAGGATGAATGGTTGTATGAACTACTGGCAGAATTGGCGAGTTCAGATGAGTCTGGCGATGAAGAAGAAGCTGAAAGCGAAGATGAAGAAGAAGTTGATGAGGAGGTTGAAAGTGAAACCGAAGAAGAAGAAGATGAGGAGGAGGTCAGCGAAGAAAATGACAAGGGAAAGACGTTCTTCATAGCTACCATTTTCAGTGAAAGCAAGACCATGAAAGAAGAGATACCGGTTAAATGTGACGATCCTGGTCCATGTATAGTCACTTGCAAAATTCTAGGGGTGGATATCCCTAATTGCTTATGTGATCCCGAAGCTTGCGGCAATGTTATGCCCTTCGAAGTGTACGAAACTTTGGATCTCAGCCCACTAAAAAAAATCAAGGGAAGTCTTCACGACAGCAGATGCTAGCATCGTATCGGTAGTTGGAATCGCCGAAAATGTGCTAGTTAAGATAGGACAATTGACGATTCCAACTAACTTCCATGTAATCATGCCCACTAAGGGGGATAAAGGGGGAATACCTCAAGCTTTGTTAGGGAGACCATTTCTGAAAACAGCGGAATTCAAGCTCATTTACTGCGATGAAATTTTCACTTTCTTAGTAGGAAATGTGATTGAGATATTCCATTTGACTCCTCCACCAAAGCCTCCAAAAAAAGGGATTCACCAACTGCAAGCAGACAATGCAGGAGTTCAAAAAGAAAGTCTCAGAAGAAAAGCTAAAGGTAGAATACGAGATAGCCCAAAAGGGAGAATCAGTAATAAAAAGGGGTCGAGGAATGCTCCCCCTCAATCAGAAGCGAAGAAGAAGAAAGTACCATTGAATCCCAAAAAGAAGGAAAAAAAGAAGAAGAAGAAGGAGCCTGACGAAGGCAGAACCGAGAAGAAAATGGTGCTGAAGTGTTTAAGTTTTAATAGATTCTTGGAAAAATTGAAAGTTATGAAAGAAGCTCTTCGCCACAACAGGAGTCTGGATGTTCACTTGGTGAAGAACAACTCAAAATGGAAATAACATAGCCAGCACCTAAGTATCCAACTTAAGGACGTTAAACAAAAGTGCTAGGTGGGAGACAGCTCACCGTGGTAACGCTTCTAACCCTACCCCTTGTCTAAATTATGCATAATTGCTTAATTAATTGTGATATAATTGTTAAGCATGCTTAGACAGGTTTAGGATTTTCTTTAACTTTGTATATATGTTAAAAAATAAAAAAAGCCCAAGGTATGCGTCCGCACCCAACACCATGGTGTGTACACACCCAACACGTGCTAAAGGTAAGTCGTGGAGACACACAGGTGCGTCCGCATCCCTAATGTGCGTACGCACCAGTAGCGCATCTGCACGCACCAAGGGGTCTATAAATAGACCCCACCACCACTCACATCTCACACTTCTCTTAATCTCTCCTCTCACCTCTAATCTTCTTTCTCTCAAATTTCTCTTAACTTCTCCTTGGTTTCTTCACTTCAAGTAAGCATTTCCTTTCCCTTCTCTCTTATTGTTTTTTTGTTTATTGCTTTAGTAGTTATAGTTTACGCAAGTTAGCTATTTATCTTAGAAGTAGGTAATCATGGTTAGGGTATAGGTTTAGAGACTCTTATCTACTGATATGCTTATTTTTTGTGCTGTCTATTTATATTGCATGTATGAGATTGAAACATTTATGTTAATTGTTATGCACATTGTTAGATATTTGAAGTAGCATAATTAATATGATGTCATGTTGTTCTATTTAATTCTTGTATGTATGTTCCATGTCTGATCATCATGTAACTGCCATACTAATCTTATATGATCATGCATCATTAAATGCTTCTATGGGTTTTTAAATTTCTCTTTGCCAAACAAACATGTTGTATATGTGCAATTTAACTTGGTTATTATTTTACTCTTAGTGTCAACTGCAACCTTGTTAAATTGGCATATTGTCAAGTTTGTATAAATTGTTAGTTAGAAACCCATAAAATTCTCATTTCCTCTTGTATCTGGTGTTTCTCATTTTCAGATGGCTCGCAACGGAACTTCCCCCTCGGCCAAGGGGAAGGCCAAGGCTTATGGACCTCCGACACGAGCCTCTCCTAGGCTCACAGCTCTAAGGTCCTAGCCAGCGGCAAACCCCCAAACTGAAGCACTACTCACTCCAACCGTCAGTGCACCAACATCAAGCTTGCTTCCCAAAAAGCGTCCAACCCAAAAGGCGACATGCGAAGGCACCTCCAAAGCTGAAACATAATCCTTCAAAAGGTGATCTCAGCGAATTGCTGCTATAGGTCGTACTTTCTTCCCACCACCCAAAAACCAAGAAGACATTATGATTAGTAATGACCCGGAGTCAGAACCAGAGAAGGTGGAGGAAGCTGAAGATATAGAAGAAGATCCCGAAGAGGATCCAGTGGAGGCACCACAGGGCGCCGAGATTGAAGAGGATCATGAGGAGGATCCCATGGAAGAAAATGCTGCTGAAGAGGGTGTCCTCATAGAGGATAATTTCGCAGACTACTCGGCCCTTGTAAGATCTGATTCAGAGAACAATGTTGGGAATGATTACCGCTTCGTTGGGAACGCGGCACCAGCTGCGAGCTCCGTCGGAAGCTGCACTAGACCCCCTCCTGCAGATAACTAGGCGCATGATCGCTCCCCAGTAGTACATAGGACCGTACAATTTTCAAGTGTGGGGAGGGCATTGCGCAAGGACGGCAGGGAAATATAAGGGTCCAATTTTCAAACCTTATCTAAGACCCCTTTTATCTACTTTACTATGTTAATACCTAGGATGTTTTGTATATATTTGTTTTTCTTTTCGTATGTGAACTCTTTGCTATGATGTGAATATATTTTGCAAAATATTAGGATTTTTAAAATCGTTGCTTTCTCTTTCTAAGGGACCCCACTCATTAAATTTTTGTTTTTGGAGGGAAGAATACACAAACCAAGAGAGTTTGTGAGCCAAATAGTGTGGTTCCACAAACCACCATTTTCCTTCTTGTGTGTTAATTCCTCTCCTATGATTGCAATTTGTAACTTGCCAGATTCTTTATGTCCATTATTGTATATATTTGTGTACTCATATGATTAAGGCCTTCTTTGTGTTCAGCTCACAAACCAAATAGCCTGACCCTTTCACATTTATCCATTAGAGCCAACTTTGAGCCTTGAAACCATTTTGTTCTAAATTGAGCACATTAGAAGCCTCAAAAGTGAAAAACCATGACTCTACCCTACTTGATCTTTCATTAATCTAGGATTTAGTGGTTAATTACTTTTTGAGAGAAGAAAAGGAAGGGAATCAAGAAGAAAAAAAATTGTGAGTGGATGAAAAAAAAGGGGAATTTTAAAGGACATCTAGGATACATGTGTGCATGAGAAAAGCAAGATGAGGCATTTGCACAAAAATAAATAAAAAAAGAATGGCAAAGGCAAGAAAATATAAAAAGAGATTTAGTAAATTCTCTCAAAAGAAAACCTTGCCATTCCAAGTAGAAAATCTACCAAAAATAGAATAAGTGCATCTGTTGTTCAAAGAAAAAAAAAAGTGAAAGTGCATACCATGTAGAATTGTGGGTATGGGAATAAGAGTGAAGAACAATAGGTTGGGTGCATTCTAAATTAATCAAAGCATTCACGTTTTAGCTCACCTAACCAAATGAAACTTCTAAACCTTCACCTTGGCCCCATTACAACCCTCAAAAGACCTTTTGATGTTGCACAAATATATGCTTTAATGTTGATTGGCTAGATGAAGGGCAAGTCACAAAAAGCAAGATTGGATGGAAACCGAGAGCCTCTTAGCCCAAAACACTAGAGTGAATAGAGTGAATACACGACCGGGAAGGGTTCTTGCTCCTCGATTCTATGACTTATGACCTATCATGCAATGTAAGTCAATTATCTTCTCATGAACTTTAACGTTTTATGGGGTTGGGATTTACTGTAATGCTCTTTGCATGTCTCTCTTGCACAGCTTTTTATCTCCTTCTATTTTCTGCAGTCTTATTCTTAGCATAGCACTCGTGTAGTCTCCCTATGAGTCGATTTACTTGGGCATGAGGACATGCCAATGTTTAAGTGTGGGGAGGTTGATAAACCCCATTTTGATAGGTAATTTCATACTCTAAATTGTCGAAATATCAGCCTCTCACCACTTAAATATTTGCAAAACAAGCAAGATCGTGAATAATCGTTCCTTTTGACCTAAAATGAAAACACCTGCTATTTTAGCCAATCTCTGCTATGTATTTAATTGTTTCCAGTTCCGCTCGATGCCTTGAATTGTTTATTCAAGTATTTCAGGGTTTAACATGCTAAGATCGGAGCGGAAGTGGCTAAAGAGGGCGCGAGAAACGAGGAAATCATGAAGAAAAGGTTGGAGGCCAAATTTCGATGCCTATGCGTACCCACCAAGGTTGATGAGCATACGCATTGCCAATACTTGGGCGGCACGTCCAAGCTAGAACTGGACTCTATGCGTACGCACCAAAACACCCTATGCGTATGCACCAGAGGCAGAATTTGAAGCCTATAAATAGAGGAAGACCACACCATTTTTGCAGAGCCCTCATACACCATTTCTCTTCTTAATTTAGTTTTAGGGTTTCTTTTAGTATAGCCATACTAGCCAAATATTTTACTTCTTTTTTCTGTTTATTTTATGTACCATTACTTTGTCTGTTTGACTTCTGATTTTGTTAATATTACTGTCGTTGCTCTATCCATTTAAATTCTCATTATGTCTCTTTACTGTTATGCTGCCTGTTTTTATTCTGCCATTATGATGAATGTCAGTAGTGAGTACTGACCTTGTGTCTTGGCTATGGGTTGAAATGTGCGGATGACCTTAGATGCCGATCCCTAAGGGCAACAGATGGAAGGAACGGGGTTAGTTTCGATGCCATTAACGCTACGTCCCTGCCAATAACGGGAGGACCTTAACGACGCGAACTTGATGGGTTATTCGAGTTTGCCAAATACCAAGGTCTTACGTTATTGTGTATGCCTAGGACTTTCGGATAGGTGCTAATTCTACCACTCGACCATTCAACAGTAGTGGCTAGTTTCCTTTAAGTGACAGTCCATCTAAACTGGGATCGGTGGTGACTATAGGGACGCATGATATTTCAACCCACGGTCGAGCACTCCCTAACATTCTGCAAGTTTATTTTGTCTCTTTGCTCTCTTTTCAAACCAACAATTGCAACCCCAAACCCTTTTCTCAACCAAACGCAAAACCACCATTTTCATTTCTTAGGGAAAATGACCCGAGTCTAGTACTCGGTATTTTTAACTGGTTGCACCCTGTGACACCTTCTTTTCAACTAAATTTGATAAGGTTCCCACAGTACTGGTCCAAAGCTATCTGCAATGAAACTCCGCTTTTTCCGGACCGGTCTCGGGGCCGCCGCTACTGTGCTTACGCATAGGCAAGTCTGCGGCACTCACATCACCGCCTCTCTTGCCTATAAAAAGGGGGCTTACCCCTCCCTTCTCTCACACTTCAATATCTCTCTCTTTCTCAAATTCTAATTTGAGTTTCTGTAATCTTCAAGAGATACGCACCGCTTTTTTATGCGCCTCGCTCACTACTCATCGACTAGTGAGTTCTTCTTTCCCTCTCTATCTTTTTAATTAGCGAGAATAGTTATTAGATTAGTTAGCTAAATAGGGTGTTAGAGTTGTATACTCAAAACATAGTTAGCAAAGAGTTGTTAGAACCTAGGAATAAAAGACCCTTTTTGTACTCAATATTGATTACTGCAGTATAACTTTTCTGTTTGCTTAGTACCATAATTTAACTGATTAAGTTCTTTTTGACCTATCTCTCTTATATGCATAGTATCGCGATTACTTCCATTATGCTTTGATCAATTTTAGGACTTATCAGTAAAATCTATGATTATATTGAATGCATTCTTGCACTAAATTTTGGTTGCCTGATATGAGTATAACCCTTAGGTTCTTGTGCGCAAAAGTGAATAACCGCATAGCCTATAATGCATATAAATACCTAGTTTGTTATCATTTTTCATATAGTTCAAGAATGCCATGCCACAATTATGCTGACCAATAAATCTCAACGTATCTGATTGAATTTATGTTATTATTGGTGGTGGTCTCTTTCTGAATTGCAGTGGCCAGAACAAAGTGTGTCGATAATGCACCACCTTCTGCCTCCAGAACTCGTCGGGCCAGGACTGCTTCCTAGACTGATACCCAACAGGAAGCAACCCCCTTCTCTGATAGGCAGTTTGACAGTCGAGAACACTATAAAAGGTCTAAGAAGATGTCCCCGAGGGGCGTGATACATGAGTGGGGCATTTATTTCTACGGGAAACCAGATTTCATGAAAGAGAGGCTTGAGGCCTTGAGGGGCTTGGCTAGACGTTTATGTACAACGGGTTGGAGCACATTAATCTCAACATAGTCTGAGAATTCTATTCCAACTTCTCATCTCTGAACCAAGAAACAGTATTTTTACAGAGCAAGCATATCCCCTTCACTGAGGACTCTCTCCATGAAATATTGGGAATCAACACACCACCTCCGATCAAGGAAGAAGACGCTTATGAGCAAGCGTTGGCAGGAAAGCGTATGGGTACACTTGATCTGAATCATGTGTTAGCAACTATTGCTATGCCAGGAATGTGATGGGATTCCTTCAAGCCTAAATCTGACAGAGTTGTCAAGGCTATTCTCACTCCAGAGGCTCAGGGATGGCAGCGGATGATCGTGTGCAACATGCAGCCTATCAGGCACCATACCACATTCAGCATGAACATGGCACTGCTTATATACACCCCGATGGTTGGTAGGCGTATTTACCTCACTTATATCATGCGTGACTTCATGTATCATGCCACCGAAGGTCCTAGTGATCAGCGATTGCCCTTTCCAGTACTGATCACTAGGCTATCCGCTGCGTTTGAAGTTGCCCTATCTCCAGAGGACGAGTACTTGACCATTCTAGGAAAGGACCGTGATTGCCCTTTTGGTGACTGTCGGGGTGAAAAGAAGAAGGCCCGCAAATGTGACATTGAGCAACCACCTCCACCTCTAATTCCGTCCCCACTTGGTCATCCTCAGTTTCCTCAGAATCCTCCACCAACACTAGCTACAAATATCCCTACATCTTCCTTCGCTTAGCCTGTCGACCCCTTCCACAAAATCACCAAGATGTTATGTCGTCAGAAGAAAATGATAATCAACACCCAGCACATGATCACCCAAGCATTCCCAGACAAAACGTTGCGTACTCTTTTGCCCGTATCCTCTTCAGAGTCCAAGTCTGCTTCTGATGAGGAAGAGGAGTGAGCATATTGCAGGGCATGTTCGATACTTCCTCAATAGGTGTTATTCTGCATAGAGGACTGTGCAACTTTCAACGTGTGGGGAAGGGCTAAAAGAAGTAAACAATCGGGGTCTACTCTATCTTTTCTACTGAACACCTTACTGCTTTAATATTTTTAGTATCTGACAATGGTTTGTTTACGATAATTTGTTTCCTTAGTTATCTAGTAGTGAATTTCTTGCAAAACGATCCTTTCTAAAGCAACATGTTTCAAATTCTTTTGTATGTGAACTTCTCTTGCTCTGCTGTCAATATAACTTGCAAATTATTAGGATTCCAAAACTGTTGCCTTCTTTCTTAGGGGACTCCACTAAAATTTTCTTCAAAATTATTATTTGATTTGATTTTACAGTTGCATAGAAACTGCCCAATCATAGATTAGAGAAAAGAACACACATCCGAGAGATTTTTCGAACCTAACATTGTAGTTCCACATCAATGAACTACCATTTTCTTCTTGTTTGTTATTTCATCTTCTATGATTGCGATTTGTAACTTGCCTGATTCTTTATGTCCGTTGTATATATCTGTGTATTCATATGATTGAGGCTACTCACAAACCAAATGGCCTAACCCTTTACATCATCCCATGGAACCAATTTTGAGCCTTGAAACCCTTTTATCATGAGTTAGCACATTACAAGCCTAGAAAGTGAAAAATCATGATTGTCCTCTACTTAATCTTTCATTAATCTAGGATTTAGTGGTTAATTGCTTTCAAGAGAAGAAAAAAAAGGGGATCAAGAAAAGTTTTGAGTGGATAAAAAGGGGGGAATTTTGAAAATTTTTTAGGCATTGGGATACATGTATGCATGAGAAATGAACGTAGGCATTTGCACAACTTAGTGAATAAAGAAAAAAGTGACAAGAAAAAAATATATATATCAAAAAGAAAAGAAAAGAAAAAGAAATTGTATATATTCTCAAAAGAAAATTTGTCACTTCAAGTAGCAAAGCTACCAAAATAAACAAAGTGAATTTGTCATTCAAAAGAAAATTCCATACCATGTAGAAATTGTGAGTCTAGGGTGTACACGGGAAAGAGAGTGAAGAACAAGAGGTTAGGTGCATTCTAAATTAATCAAAGTATTCAAGTTTTTAGCTCACTTAACCAAATAAACTGCCACACCTTCACCTGGGCCCCATTACAACCCTCAAAAGACCTTTTGATGTTACACAAATATATATCTTTGATGTTGATTGGTTAGATGAAAAGCAAATTATGAAAAGCAGGATTAGAAAGGAACCGAGAGCTTTTTGAACCCAAGACACTTGAGTGGATAGAGCGAATACACGACTGAAGAAGGTTCTTAAAGCTCGACTCTATGCTTTGTGGCCTTTCGAGCAGTGTAAGTCAAAATATCATCTTCTGAACTTAAATGATTTTTGGGATTAGCATTTACTGAAATGCTCTTGCTTGTTCTCTTGCATAATTTTTGTTTCCCTCTATCTTTGTAGTTTTATTCTCAGCATGATACATGTGTAGTCTCTCTCTAGTTTGATTTACTTGGGATGAGGACATGCCAATGTTTAAGTGTGTGAGGTTTGATAAACCCAATTTTGATGGATTATTCCGTGTCTTAATTTAGCAATTTATCAACCTCAGATCACTTAAATACTTGCAAAACAAGTACTTTCATGAATTATTTTTCCTTAGAGCTTAAACTGTAAACATATGCTATTTTGGCCATATTCTGCTATGAATTCACTCATTTCACATTCCATTCGATACCTTCATTTGTTTGTTCAAGCGTTTTAAGTTTAAATAGGTTAGAATAGGAATGGAAATGGTTAAAAATGGTGCAAGGAATGAGAAAATCATAAAGAAAAGCTTGAAGGGAAGCTCCACTTTTATGAAGCAAGTGCGTATGCACCCACACTTTGGTGTGTACGCATCCAGGCGCTAACAACCTATAAATAGAGGAGAGCTCCACCATTTCAAAGGGCCCCTTCTCCATCCAATTCATTCACACATCCATTTTTCTCTTAGTCGTTCTTAGGATTTCCATTTTCTTGTAGCCACACTTGCCAAATAATTTACAACTTTTATCTGTTTAATTGTAGTACTGTTACTCTGTCCATTTCATTTTCAATATAATTCTACTGATTACTGTTATTATGTCTCTTTATTATTCTGTCTATTTTATTTCTGTTGTTATGATTATTGCTATTATGGAGTAGTGTTCTTGTGTCTTCGTCATGGGTTGAAGTGTGCAGATGATCTTACCTACTAGTCCCTTATTCATTTACCACTTCACAACAAAATCACTCATCCAAAAACTTACAAAAATTCTCTCAACTCTCTCTTTATTACCCGAGCTCTCTCTCTCTCTTTAACCTATCCCACTTCAGATTTTACAACATAAAAACACCTTTTTATCTTCTCTCACTTCATATTTTAGATCAAACACCCTTATTTTGTTAGTCGATAAGCACGTTATATTCAATACTCAAGAGGGGGGGTGAATTGAGTGTATAAGCAACAATGATAAATTTTCGCGCGGAAGCTAAATTACTTTGAAAGTAAATTGCTTTTTCCGCAGAGGGTATCGATACCATGCATGAGGGTATCGATACCCTTATGACCGTTGGGCCAAAATTCAAATTTTGGCCTGAGGGTATCGATACCATCCTC
>JASCZI010000867.1:3808-20533 GCA_036250425.1 Stylosanthes scabra | reverse complement strand
GTTTAAGGATTTAGAAAGCTTTGTAAGTAAGGCTTGTTGAACTTGTAACCTTGTGAAATGCTAATAGAATGAGGAAGTTCTTTGATTCAAATAAAAATGCTAAGGCCCTAAGCATCAATAGCCAAAAGATTGAAAAACCAAATGCTGGATTGTGTTGAGGAGAGGCTAGGGTCTAGATCCAATGGAGTGCTTCATCACTTGGCAACTTGAGCCTAAAAACTCGAGATTGTTCGATCGAAAGCCCATTCTAAATAGCTGCCTCAATGAGACAAATGAGCTAAAAAGGTAATAGATTTAAAGGTTATATGCTTGTGTTGAAATGTTATAAGGATAGGCTTGAGCTAGTAAATCCAATGGGGTGCTTCAACACCTAGCAACTTGAGCTTGAAAAACTCATTCTAAAGACAATAAGAGTCAAATTCCATCCAAAAAGGAGGAAAAGAAAAGAAAAAGAAGAGAAGAACTATCCAAAAATTTCGTTACTTGGTCAAGCAAGTTCTGAAGTAATCAAAGCAATTTAGATCTAAGGACTATCAATAGCTAATAGAGGATTTGGATTGATTGAAGTTAGAGTTTAAACTTAATATTCCCCATGCTGCGAACAAAGGAGTTAAAATGTGATTTCAGCTTGCTTAAGGACAAGCAAGGTTTAAGTTTGGTGTTGTGATACATGACCATCATTATGGATTTCTTCTCCTAATTCATGCACTCCTAAAATCATGGAAAATTAGTAGATATGTTTGTAAATTGTTAATTATTAGATTTTTTAGGTACTTTGATTATTTTGTTGTTAGTTTACAGAAAATAATGAATAAAGAAGCTTGAGGAGAAAGAAAGAGAGTTTTGGAGCAAAGAGCCCATGCCTAGGCGTGGAACTCGGCGCCTAGGCGTCACCCAGCAGCATCCAAACCCACGCCTAGGCACCCAACCCAAAGTCTAGGCGTGGCCTAGACAGCACCAAGGCTCAAAGTCCAGGCGTGGCCTAGACAGCACCAAAGCTCAAGTCCAACAACACTATGCCTAGGCGTGACATCCAAAGTCTAGGCGTGGCCCAGCCTTGCACTAAGCTCATGCCCAGGCGCAGCACCAACGCCTAGGCATCTAGAATCAGCCTTTAAAATAGCCCACGCCTAGGCGCCAGAAGCAAAGTCTAGGCGTGAATCAAGCTGTCTTAGGCAGAAAATGTAATTTCATTTGGGATGCATTTGTATTTCATTTTCCCATTATGTAAGCCTATAAATAGATCGAAACTTCAAGGAGAAAGATATATCAGAGATTATTCATTCAATCATAGATTTAGATTCTCACATTCTAAGTTTTAGCTTTTCTTAGGAATGTAGTTTAGTTTTTCATTGAAGTTTTCTATCCTTTGTCCATTGAAACTTCATTAGAAAAAGAAGTATTCCAGTTTTATCTTTTCACTCTCAAGATTCTATCTTTCTCTTTTTCCTTTGAGTTCTTTGAACGTTCATGCATTCAAGAACCACCTTTATACCTTTCTTTGAGTCATTCATAATCATGAGTGGCTAAACATACTTAAGATTAAGGAGGAGGAGCACTATTTTATCAAGCCAATGGATTAATCCAATAACATATCAAAATCTACAAGTTTCTATCCAAATTCAAAGGATTCATTTTGTTCATCAATTCAAGAATCAAGTTCAGCCGAGAGGTATAATTGGTTCTTACTTTTGGTTTAATTTCTATACTAGTTCATGAGATTAAACATATCATTAGATGGTTTGTGTATTGTCAAGATTGAAGATTAATTGAATAAGTGACATTAAATTTGGTTTTGCATTGATCTTTGTATCATTAACTAGTTCAAGAATGATCTTTCACATTTGTTCTTTGCATTACAGATGATGAATTAAATATATGTGCCATTATATGAATCTGTATTTTAATCACATAGATGATTGATTTGCTTCTTGTTTGATTCTTTGTCATGATCTTTAAAGATTCAATTTGCTGACGAGTAATTGATCTTTCATGATTGAATTGTTGAATTTGAGAAAATAGACATTCAAACATAATCAAGAATCATTCCATATTTCTTCATGTGACTTAGAGATGAGCATGTGGTTTGATATATATTAGAATCTTTGATGATTAGATGAGGTTTGTTTGAGATTGAATATGTGACATCTAATTCTTTCCAAGAATCTTGTTGATTGTTAAAGGTTAAAATCAAGATATGTGCATTATTTCTTTGCTTGTTTGATTAGTCAAGAGATTGATGATTGAGTAGGTTAAAGAGAAACTAGATCACTAAGAGATTAGGATTTAGTTATACTAGGATTCATGGTGAGTTAGTTAGTTATAGCTTGCAAAAAAATAAAAAGTAACTATTGGGTTATGAAGTTGAGTTTGTGAATATCTCCTATCCCTTAATCTTGTTTCCTTTTATTGATCTTTGTTAGTATTTGTTTGCATTTGCATGATTAGTTGCTGTCATTTGTTTAAAGATTTGTGTTCTAGCATGTTTTTGTTTAATCTTTGCTGTCCTTGCATTGTTTTCTAGTTTAGTATTGCATTAATCTTTGATTGATCGATTTGATCTAATTAGAGAGCTACATTGGAAGTATTGCTTAATTCTCCTTTCCTCGTGGGAACGATAACCCACTCTTTTGTGGTACTACTTGATCCGATATACTTGTCAGATTGTTGCGAATTCCTTGTTTGAAAGAACTTGTCGCATCACACTCCAGTAAGCATGACGTTCTATACTTCAACTTTGAAGTGTAACACGCCATGCTTCATCATTTGCAGATATATATGGCGTTTAGCACTTCAAACTCAAGTGCTACACGCCGAAAACTACCCCATTCATGCATTGAAGTGGCGTGTAACACTTCAAACTCAAGTGCTACACGCCACCAACACCCTATTTTGTGCATTGAAGTGGCGTGTAGCACGCCACAAAATAAAAGCAAATAAAGCCCCTGGAGTATGATTATGGCCACGGCGTGTAGCACTTCATCAACAAGTGCTACACGACCATGCATTGTTGAAGAAGTGGCGTGTAGCACTTGGTGATGAAGTGCTATACACCACAAAGAGGAAGAAAAGCAAGCTACTAGAAGTTTAGGCCAAGCATGGCGTGCCACGCTAATGAACAATAGCAAGAGTGAAGTGCTACACTTCAACATGAAGTGTAGCACGTCACTACCAAGATCAATTCGGCCAAGACACAAAAAGTGGCATGGTACACTTCAAAATGAAGTGTAGCACGCCACCAAATTAGGAGCCACTAGAACTTGGAAACTCTCAAATTAATTTTGGCAAAATATGATAAAAGACTTTGGCTTGGATTTAGGGACAATTCAAATTGATTTTGTCAAAGCGGGGAAAGTTTAATTCAAGGGCGATGATGTAAATTAATAAGAGATCTTCTGAGGATTAGATAGAGATTATATTGGTTATTTAGATTTAGATAGAGATTTGATTGGTTAATTAGATTTAGATTAAGATTAGATTGATTTTTCTGTTTTAGCTTTTTCCAATAATTATAAATAGGGACTCAACCATTAAGGTTGAAAAACTTTTACTTTCCGTAGAATTTATGTTTGTGATCTTAGAATTACAAGTAGCTAAACTTTAATGTTGAGGATGAGGAGCTCTGTTCATCTCGGCATAGCTTATTAATTCAAGTTTTCAGTTTTCTTTAATCACAAGTTTTGGTCAGATTCAAGGTTTAAAGTTTTCAGTTCTTTATTACAGAATTAGGATTACTGAGAGGTATACTTCTTCTATGTTGTTTTGATTATTTGATTTATGAGAATTTTAGTAATCATAACAAAGATTAAAAACTTAATCCTCATTACTTTAATTCTCAATTGGTTTAGAACTAGCTTGAGTACGTGACATATAACTTGACCTAGGATCACTTTTGAGTTTTAACAAGAATTGAATCAGAATCTGTGCTTAACCTCTTTTCTTAATTGATTAGTCAAGAGATTGATAATTGGTTAGGTTTAGAGAAACTAAATTACTAAGAGATTAGGGTTTAGTTAATTAGGGTTCGTTGGGAATTGATCATACTTGTTAAAAAAGAAATTGAATTCAAGAATTAATAGCTTAGGATAAAACATCTCCAAGTCCTTAACTCACTTCATCATTGTTTTCTAAATCTAAATTTGATTTCTTCAAGTTCACGTTGCTAGTTGTTTACTTTTTTGTTTTTACTCTTGAAATCCAACTTTTCTATTTTAGTGACTTTGTCTAATCAAAAGGGTTAATTAATCATTATTATTTAATCCGTCAATCCTCGTGGAAACGATACCCACTCACCGTGGTATTACTTGGTACGATTCGGTATACTTGCTGAGTTTAGGATTATAAAATCCGCATCAGTTTGATATTACCAGTTTTTGACCTTGTCATCATTCTTTTAAAACATGATTGACATATTTAATATTGCTATGACCAAGTCTTTTGTGCCATAGTTCAAAAGAATTTTGTAACTTGGTCATAGCAAGATTAATCTGTGGTAAAACAATATCACCATATGCATACAAATCAATATCTGCAATAGGATTAGGAAAGCCAGTTTTAGAAACTCCAGTTTATTCAATTGAGAATTAACAGTAGGATTATTACTACACATATTAAAAATTGTAAAAGTAAGATTCCTAGAAGGTTGAGTTACAGAACTACTTCATACTTGAGTATGAGAACACATAGTAGGATGTTGATTATGTGATATTCATGAAATCACCAGGTTGTCAAATGAGTAGATTCCTGATGCGGCCCCCGGGGCCAATCCGGAAAAAGTGGTGTTTCGTTGCACATAGCTCCGAACCAGTATCACGAGAGCCGTGCCAAATTTAGTTAAAAAGGTGTCATAGGATGCAACCAGTTAAAAATACCGAGTAGTAGACTCGGGTCGTTCTCCCTAGGAGCTGAAAATTGAAGTTTGCTTTTGGTTGAGAAAATGTTCGGGTTGCAGTTGAGTTATGAGAACAGAGAGCAGAGAGAACAAGATTGCAAGAATGATAAAAGAGTGCTCGGCCATGGAACGAAGTATTGTGCATCCCTATTATCACTGCCAATCCCAGTTTGGATGGACTGTCACCTAAAGGAAGCAAGCCACTACTGTCAAATGGTCGAGTGGTAGAGTTAGTCCCTATCCGAAGGTCCTAGGCGGGTATACACAATAACGTAAGCCCTTGGTATTCGGTTAACTCGAATAACCCATCAAATCCACGTCGTTAAGGACTTCCCACTTTTGGCAGTGACGTAGAGTTAACGACATCGGAACTAACCCTGTTTCTCCCATCCGTTGCCTTTAGGGACCAACAGCTAAGGTCATCTGCACACTTCAACCCATGGCCAAGACACAAGGTCACTACTCGCTAATAACAGAAATCATAATGGCAGAAATAAAACGGGCAGCATAACAGTAAAGAGACATAATGAGAATTTAAGTGGACAGAGTAATAGCAGTGATATTTACAAAATCAGAAGTCAAATGGACAGAGTAATGGTACATTAAATAAACAGAAAAGCAATAAAATGTTTGGCTAGTATGGCTAAACTAAAGGAACCCTAAAACTAAACTAAGGAGAGAAATGGTGTATGAGGGCTCTCCCAAAATGGTGTGGTCTTCCTCTATTTATAGGCTCAAATTCTGCCTTTGATACGTATGCATAGGGTGCTTAGGTACGTACGCATAGAGTTCGGTTCCAGCTTAGACATGATGCCTAAGTCTTGGCAATGCGTACACATGCCACCATGGGTGCATACGCATAGGCATCTGAATTGGCCTCCAAGCTTTTCTTCGTGATTTCCTCGTTCCTCATTCCCTCCTTAGCCACTTCTACTCCGATCATAGCCTATTAAACCTTGAAATACGTGAACGAACAAATCAAGGCATCGAGCGAAACGGGAAACAGGTGAATACATAGCAAAAATTTGGCTAAAATAGCAGGTGTTTGCACTTTAAGTCATACGGAACGATTATTCACGAACTCGCTTGTTTCGTAAGTATTTAAGTGGTTAGAGGTTGATAAATTGCCGATTTATAGCACATAAATAACCATAAAAAATTGGTTTATCAACCTCCCCAGTCCCCACACTTAAACTTTGGCATGTCTTCATGCCCAATTAAATCGGTTTAGGGTAAAGACTACACACGTGTCATGCTGAGAATATAACTACGAGAATCAGAAGGAGTCAAAACTGTGCAAGAAAATAGGCAAGAGCATTCCAGTAAATGCTAACCCCACAAATCAGATAAGCTCACAGGATGATAATTGACTTACACTGCATGAAAGGTCACAAATCATAGAGTCAAGGATTAAGAACCTTTCCCGGTCGTGTATTCGCTCTTAGTGTTTTGGGCTAAAAGGGCTCTCGATTCCCCTGCAATCTTGCTTTTTAATACTTTCCCTTCATCTAGCTAATCAACATTAAGGTATATATCTGCATAACATCAAAAGGTCTTTCGAAGGTTGTAATGGGGCCAAGGTTAAAGTTCGGATGTTTTGTTTGGGTAGGTGAACTGAAGACTTGAATACTTTGATTAATATAGGATGCACCTATCCTTTTGTCTTCACTCTTTTTCCATGTGTCCATTGACTCATAATTTCTACATGATATGCATTTTTCTTCTTTTTCTTTTGAATGACACATGCATTTAGCTTATTTTGGTAGCTTTGCTACTTGGAGTGACAAAATTTTCTTTTATATACAACTTGTTTTCTTTTCTTTTTGTGTTTGTCACTCCTTTCTTTTATTTTGCTAATTTGTACAAATGCCTAACTTTACTTTGTATGCATACATGTATCCCAAATGCTTCCAGAAAATTTTTCAAAATCCCCCCTTTTCTTGTCCTCTTAAGATGATTTCTTTCTTGATTCCCTTCCTTTTCTTCTCTCGAAAGCAAATCACCACTAAATCCTAGATTAATCAAAGATCAAGTAGGGTGTGTTCATGGTTTTTTACTTTTTGAGGCTTGTAATGTGCTAAATCAGAGAAAAAGGGTTTCAAGGCTCAAAGTTTGTTCCAAGGAATCCAGTTGGTTCAGTCCTCCTCACTAGCGCTGCTTCCGTCGAAAACCGAGGAGGATACCTGCAAAAGATCTGGATATTCCAAGTTGATGATTTTTTTTAACCAAACCTTGTCTAATTATGATTCAATAGTTATGTAACATTTAAACAATTATACATAATTTGAAGAAGATTTAGGGTCAGAAATTATTACTTCGGTGGGTTGTCTCCTACCTAGCACTTTTGTTTATTGTCCTTAAGTTGGACATTCTCTGTCAATTGTGCTTTATCCCACTCCTGCTGATGCATCCTTGAATATAATCACGTCAAACTCTCATGCATTGTAGAATTCGTGATATAGTTTGACTCGATGCTCATTGACCTTGAATGTGGATCCATTGGATTCCTTTTCTAGTTCGATTGCGCCGTATGGGAATATAGTCTTGATCTTGTATGGTCCTTCCCACCTTGATCGCAATTTCCCAGGCATGAATCGTAGCCTGGAGTTCTAGACGAGAACTTTATCTCCAACTCTGAAATCTTTCTTTGCTAGTTTCTTATCATGAATTGCCTTGGCTTGCTCTTTGTAAAGCTTAGAGTTTTCATAGGCCTCAAGCCTTATGCATTCTAGTTCCTCAAGCTGGGGTTTCCTCTCATCTCTTGCCTCAATGATGTTTATATTGCATTCTTTCACTGCCCAATATGCCTTGTGCTTAATTTCTACCAGAGGGTGACAGGCTTTTCCGTAAACTATTCTGAATGGGCTCATTCCGATGGGTGTTTTGTAAGCGGTTCTGTATGCTCATAGAGCGTTACTGAGTCTTGAACTCCAATCTTTTCTTTGTGGGTTTACAACTTTCTCCAGGATCCTTTTTATTTCCCTATTAGAGGCTTCTACTTGCCCGTTGGTCTGTGGGTGATATGCTGTTGATACCTTATGGATCACACCATACTTTCTCATCAATGCTTCCAACTTCCTGTTACAAAAATGAGTTCCTTGATCACTCACAATTGCTCATGGTGATCCAAACCTGTAGATGATGTTATATCTCAATAAATAAATGACTGTGTTAGCATCATCAGTGTGGGTAGCGATAGCCTCTACCCACTTAGAAACATAATCTACTACTAACAGAATATACATGTAACCATTAGAGTTGAGGAACGGCCCCATGAAATCAATGCCCCAAACTTAAAAGACTTCACAAAAAAACATTGGTTGTTGTGGCATCTCATCTCTCTTGGAGGTATTCCCAAACTTTTGGCGTTGGTGACAAGTTTGGCAGAATTGGTAAGCATCCATGAACAATGTTGGCCACCAGAATCCGCATTCCAACACCTTCCTTGCAGTTCTTTGGGGACCAAAATGACCACTGCTTTCAGATGAGTGGCAAGAATGTAGGATGGGTTGGAATTCTGATTCTGGGACACAACGTCGAATGATTTGATCAGCCCCACGCTTGCATAAGTAAGGGTCATCCCAAATATAATATTTGGAATCACTTCGCAGCTTATCTTTTTGTTGTTTTGAGAAATCTGTAGGGAAGATATGGGCGACTAAATAATTGGCAATGTGTGCAAACCATGGTGGATTTCTTGTGAGTGCATGTAATCTATCTAAAGGGAAAGAATTGTCGATAGGTAGCAGGTCAGTTTCCGTGTTTTCAAGACAACATAGATGATCAACTACAAAGTTTTGGGACCCACTTCTATATTTTATCTCAAGATCGAATTCTTGTAATAAAAGAATCCATCTTATTAGCCTAGGTTTAGATTCTTTCTTCTTTAACAGATACTTCAGGGAAGCATGATCAGAATACACTATTACTTTGGATCCCAGCAAGTAAGGTCTAAACTTTTCCAGGGCAAAGACAATGGCCAGCAATTCTTTTTCAGTAGTGGTGTAGTTTGATTGTGCTTGGTCTAGTGTTTTTGATGCATAAGCTATTGCATAAGGAAGTTTACCTTCGCGCTGAGCTACCGCGACTCCTACTGCATAGCTTGAAGCGTCGCACATGGTTTCAAACGGCAGATTCCAATTGGGCCCTCTGATTATGGGAGCAAAGATTAGTGCAACTTTATGTGTGTTGAAAGCCTTTACACATTTCTCATCGAAGTTGAATTCCACATCTTCACGAAGTAAGTTTGAGAGCGAAATCGCAATCTTACTAAAGTCTTTGATGAATCTCCTATAGAACCCTACATGACCAAGAAATGAATGTATCTCCTGCACTATGGCGGGGTAAGGCAGACTAGAAATGACATCAACTTTAGCTGGATCAACAGTGATACCTTTTTTAGAGACCATATGCCCTAACATGATACCTTGCTTGACCATGAAATGACATTTTTCAAAATTAAGAACAAGGTTCGTATCGTTGCATCTTTTTAATACCCTAGCTAAGTTGGATAAACATTCACTAAACGACGTCCCGTATACACTGAAATCGTCCATGAAGACCTCCATACATTCTTCAATTAAATTAGAGAAAACACTACTCATGCACCTTTGGAATGTAGCAGGAGCATTACATAAACCAAAGGGCATTCGTCGATAGGCAAAAGTGCCAAATGGATAGGTAAAAGTGGTATTTTCTTGGTCGTTAGGATCAATGTGAATTTGAAAATAACCGCTATACCCATCAAGAAAATAGTAATGTGTTTTACCTGCCAGTCGATCGAGCATTTGATCAATGAATGGGAGTGGGTAGTCGACCTTTTTTGTGGCTTGGTTCAATCTTCTATAATCGATGCAAACCCTCCAGGAATTCTGAACTCTGGTTGTGACCAACTGATCATTGCCTTTTTTTAATACTGTCACCCCAGACTTTTTTACCACATCAAAGATGGTAGGATTCAATCTTCGCTGAGGTTGTCTTACTGGTTTCGCATCGTTTTCTAAGTAAACTCGATGAGTGCAGGCTCGGGGATCAATTCCCTTTATGTCAGCGAGACTCCAGCCAATAGCTTCTTTGTGCAGCTTCAACACATCAACTAATTGTTGTTCCTCCTGGGTGGAAAGTTCTCTGGAGATAATCACTGGTAGCTTATGATCTTTTCCCAAAAAGGCATACTTGAGGTGTGGTGGCAGGGGTTTCAAAGCAGGATCATCCTTCTTTTCCTGTTCTTTTTCTTCCTTCTCTTCTTTTACTGGTGCAACATCTTCCTCGTTGCTTTTCTTTGCAACATCTCTGACACATGCACTTAGCTTATTTTGGTAGCTTTGCTACTTGGAGTGACAAAACACTACAAGAAAAATACCCGTCAGGCAGCGCTTGAAAAGTGATGCCAAAAGTCTCAAAAAATGATGCCTTAGGCAAAAGCAATGCTTTTCAGGCTACAGAGACGCTTTAGGGGGTGATGCCTATGCTAGCGTTACCAATTCTCAAATGCAACGCTTCTCCGCACCTAAGGGGATCGCTATGAGATTCGGAGACGCTTATTAAATGACTCTGGGGAACCTAAGGCGACGTTTTTTTGTGATTCTCGCCTTCCATAATTTAAAATTGGCAAGTCCTCAAATGAAGATGTGAAAATCATCTTCATGTGAGGATTTAGCCTTTAAGACTACACTTCTAAAGGAAATAGCAGCACTTTAAAAAGGGTAATGCTTTTATATATACTAAAATCTAACCATTTCATTTCTAATCCAATGGTTAAAATAAAAAACCTTGAAGAAGCGTTGCCTATAATATACCTTTAGCAAGTCTTTTGAAGCGTCTCCTGTTGTTTGGATTTTAAAAAAAATTTAAACATATATATATATATAAATTTAATATTTTCATAACAACATGATTATTATACATATAATATTGATAGATTTTAACCGATAACTAAAAAAATAAAATAAAAATATAAATACGTAATAATATTATAGAATAAAATATTTAATATATAATTAGTTACTTATAGATCATAATGTACATACTATACAGAAAGTATTTGATTGTAACATTAAACATTCAATCATCTCCCCACAAAATATACAAATCCATACAAGTTAGAGAATTTAATTAAGAAACCAAAATAGAAATTCCAAAATATTTAAATCCGAAAATGTTAATAACACCATCCAACGCTTCTTCTACATTGTCAACTCTGCCAACCGGATGTCTTGATGATAATAACCAGTAATTTCAATCTTCATGAACATTCCTATGATTATCTTGTATAATTGTATGAAATAGTAATTAATCAAATCAGAAAGCTTGTAACCAAATCATTAAAACATAATTATGAAATTCCGGGGTTGCAACCAACAACAAGGCAGGTTATCACACAATCAAGCTAACAAGTTATCAGCTTCAAATGTAACAAGATTTGTGCACAAACCCTTTTTTTTCTATCTTAACATTTCTTTGAATAGTGCTTCATGATAAATTAAGACAAGTTATAGATAGTCACCCAAGAAAAAAAACCAGGAAAAATCACTTGCAGATACAATAGCAATTAAAATTTCAATGATTTGTGAGATAGGAATTTAAAATCCTACAAAAACAAAGTGACGACTAATAACTTGGCTGTTCTTTTTATCCCTTTTGATAATGATAATACATGATGCCATGATGTCACTTTCACACTCACCTACTGCTACTTTGTTTCTTTCAATTTAAAATAATCAACTTCTAATTAACTATGTTACATAAATGTAATGGCTATGATTTCAATAATTATTTATATTCTTTTTGCTTTGCAGTCAGCCTACTCTATTTTGGTTCCTTTCTTGTTCTGCCAAAAATATTGGCATGCAAGTAGTGTTCCCTTCTAACAATTCTTTAGCTCACAAATGCAGTGATCTTATTCTGAATTTTCTCATCATATGTTGTGTAAATATTGTCTTAATACCTGATCTTAACCCCCATATTATATCATCCTCACTTAGGAGGAGAAATCTGTCCCTTCAAACAAAAATTCAAGTACGCACACCTTTTTTTATTGGAAATAACAAAATCCGGAGAACCAAATGGGATAGCCTATTAGCATATTAGTTAACAGCTTATCATAGACACGTTGCAAACATGATGAGTTGAGCCATGACTGTTGTTCGCATTAACCGGAGAGTTTTGCGCATTTTGCAACATAGCTTCAACTTCTTCAGGCCTTATATCAGGTTCAGATCATAGGAGTAGCAATTTAACCATGCTCCGCAATCCATGAATCTCCTCCGCTTGGTGCTACTGCTGGGTCTTTACATCTCCAAGTTCAGTCCTCAAAGTTGTGACTTCCTCTTGGTGTTTGTGTTTGAGGGCAGAAATTTCTACATGCTTTTGTAAATCAATTTGTGTAACAGACCTGCCATAGCACCTAACCTGCCCTGGCTGTTCTTTTCCAAATAAGGACTGGAAAGCTTCCTCCTCTGTTTCACCAGAAGCTTGCCGACTATGGAACATTTCCTGATTAGAAAAGAAAGAAAGCTATAAGTTTAATCTAAAACCAACTCCCTAAATGCATCGAAATAAATAATTATAATGGAAATCAGTCATATAATTGCAGTTTGTGTTCCCTCATCAAGTTCCTTCCTTTTGCGACTTGTGCGAGTTGCAATAAACACTTCAAACCTCTTTGGTTCCTCATTTGTCCCCTTCGACTCGCGCTTCATGATATAGTTTTAACAATGTAATAAAACTAGGAAAAGAAAAGTAAACGCATGCAAATCATTGTACCAACAATCAGAAATAGTACCAGAGCTGCTTGTACTCTTGCGAAATTGACAGGCCCCATCCGATGAGGAAATTTCTGTTGTTTCTTATTTTTCTTGTTCCTTTCACTTATTGCCTACAATTACAAAAAAAAAACATGTGTGGGAAGCACGTTGGTGCAGCAAACAGAATAAATAGAAGAGTTTGATAGGTTCAGCAAAACAAACTTATGCTTAGTTCATAGGTGCATCAAAACTTAATTATGTTAAGTACCCAAATGAAACAGATTTACAAACATCAATTTAAGAGATTAGTTAAAACTTAACCTGGATGGTGGGATGACTCCAATATAATAGCAGTTTTATAAATTGATCTTCTGGTACATGTAGAGGTCTATTTTTTACCATATCCTCAATGTTGTCGTAGGGAAAAAGTATTTCTGCTTAATCTTTGCCTTGAACCTCTTCCAAGCATCCCTAATTGTCTGCATCACCCACTTCTCTGCACTAGCCGGCAGGATGAATTTGGTCTGCATGCAAGCCCAATAAGCAAGTTATATCCTTTGTGGAAAACAAGAAACAAAACACGAAAAATACAAACACAATACACTCACGTTGACGAATCTCCACATGGATTTTTTTTTATTCTGAGGAACAACATGCCAATTAGTGTACAAGAGAGTAACAAATCTCTTGTTTCTACCGATTATGCCTACAAAGCTAGTCAGGTTAGAAACACTTTGGGCTGCAGGCCCAATTGGGCCTCCAATATCAAATGTGACTTCCTCCCGCTCCTCCATCGTTCTATTATAAATATATGCACAAGTTGAGTGCCACGAGTTTTTTTCTTCTTTGTCTTGCCTGGGTTTTCATGTATTAGGGAAAGAGATATTAGTTTTGTGATATTAGTCAGAAATGATAAGAGACATTAGTTCTTTGGTATTAGTTAGAAATAATCTTATAAAGAAAACATGAACATTTCCCTAGGATGAAATAATAAGAGAAAGAAAACATGGACACTAATATGTTCAAGTTGCAGCAGCTATATACAAGTTATAGCAGCCATAAAACCATAAACAAAACATGAATAAGATAAACTCAGGCCATATACAAGTTGCAGCAGCCATAGACATGCACGGAACACTAATATAAAAGCTGCAGTAGCCATGTGATGAACAATAATTGAAAATCAGTTCCAAATTAAATTAAGGTCTGAGATTTACCTTCATCCTCATCAATGTCAGCCATCACATATTTGTAATGGTTTTGATTGAGCACCAAGCTATCGTCCCTATCCCAATCTTCTTCATTGCTTTCCTTGCCAGTGATTAGACCATTAAGATCCACATCTGTCCCATTTTCTTTTAAAAATTCATCAATTGTTGTGGCCCTTACAATGGGCCTTCCCTTTTCTATTTCTGGTCCATCTTGATCCATCAAATTCCCTTCTGCTTCTAGTAGAGAATCCGAAGAAGGCAAAGGAAAATCCTCTACTCTTTCTTGAATCATTTCCTGTGCTACCTGATCATGGTTTTGACGCCTTTGGTCTCCCTATGATTTGTGCAGAATTTCCAGAACTCCGCTGTTGTGTTACACTTGTAGATTAGATGGTGGTATTCCGTTTGCAAATTGAATCAAGCTTCCTCTGCAGTCCATCTGTTGCAACCGTGTCAATTGAGTCAGAATTGGGCATGGCAGTTGCTGTTGGTTCAACCTGCGGTCCCTGATTCTTGTTCACATCATCCTTAACTCTTCTACTAATGGCATCAAATGTGCTTTGCAAATGAGTAAAATCTAGCTTCTTGGGAACCGCTTTCTTCATCCTTTTGGGCGAAGGTTGTCCTTCTTTGCACTTGCTTTGAGTTGCAATAAAATCTTTTTTGCTTCTGAATTGTACTTTCATCCTGGCTGACCTTCCTCTTGGGTCCTTTGGTTGTAATATTGCCTTCTTTGAGCCTACTTGGAGCAGCTTTCAACTTTGTTGTCTCGCCTTCCTTAAGCTTATTATGAGTAGCAGTGAACTTAGGCATCGTCTTGTCCATTCACTTGGTTGCCAAATCGCCTTGTTTGCCCTTGTCTTGAGCAGCACCACTTGACACCTCTTGTATTCCATAATTCAAAAATTTGATACAGGCCCCCCGAGGCTGGTCCGGAAAAGCGAAGTTTCGTTGCAGATATCTCCGGATCGATGTCAAGGGAACTGTGCGAAATTTAGTTAAAAGGGTTTCACAGAGGTGCAACCGAGTTTGAAAATACCGAGTACTGGACTCGGGTCATTTTCCCTAGGAAGCAAAAACAGAGGTTTGTCTTTGGTTGGGGAAATATCGGGGTTGGTTGCAGTTGTTGTTGGGAACAGAGCATAAGAAAACAGATTAAAACAACATTAGATTAAAGAGTGGCCGGCTATGGATTGAAATACTGTACGTCCCTATGAGCACTGCCGATCCCAGATTGGATGGACTGTCACCTAAAAGAAACTAAGAACCATAGGGAGGCAAAGTTAACCCCTATCCAAATGTCCTAGGCATACACAACAGCAGGGAACCTAGGTCTTAACAGAACTCGAGTAAATCCTGCATCACCAGGAAGAACTCACCAGTAGTGCACTTTGCACCGAATTGAGTCTGTCTCATTTACGGTACCCACACTGCTGGCAAGGGCGTAGCGTTAACGACATCTAAGTTAACTCTGTTCCTCCCATCCGTTGCCCTTAGGGATCGGCAGCTAAAATCATTCGCACATTTCAGCCCATAGTCGAGTCACTATGGTCACTACCCACTACGTATGGAAACCATAATTGCGGAATTTAAACGGGCAGAATAACGACAGTAATATTGAATAATTCGAAAATAAAATTGACAGAGTAACAGTATGCAAAACATAAAATAAAAGCAGTAAATTGTTTGGCTAGTGAAAAAGGACAAAGAAAACTATTGGAACCCTAAACTAAACTAAAGGAATAGTGGAAAGGGCTCTCCAAAAATGGTGAAGGCTTCCTCTATTTATAGCCACAAATCTGGCCACTGATGCGTACGCATAGGCCCTTTAGGTGCGTATGCCTAGGATTTCCTTTAAGTAAGTCACATGACTTTTAATGAGGCATGTGCACTAGGAATTACCTACACAATTATAGTTGCTTGGGCAACTTGCCATTTGCTTCTTTTCTTCATGATTCTCCAAAATGCAAGCTCTCAACACTCTTTTCAAGCCATCCTTGTCTCCTAAACCTTCAAACACTTAAACAAACACATCAAAGGCATCGAATGACATGAAAGTGAAATTAAATTCAAATTTTATAGCTCAAAACATGCATTTTCTCATTTAAGGAATAATTAAGGATGAATTCACAAAGATGCTCATTCACTAGCTATTTATGTGAGTTTATGTTGATGAAACCTCTAATTTAAGTACAAGATAAACCATCAAAGTAAGGTTTATCAAACATCCCCACACTTAAACAAAAGCATGTCCTCATGATAGAGTGAATGAGAATTAAAACAAGAGATATCACTACAAATTTCAAATCAAATAATCTACTCTAGGGAATCACTACTTCTACCTAATTATCTACAAAATGAATTAGCTTCCAAGGATATTCATAAATACAAGGATACGACATGTTAAGTCAACAAATCAATCCCATTACTCAAGTTATTCAAAAACAAGTGTAAATTGCAAGGTAAGAAGTGTATGAAAAACATAGAATTGAGCCTTTGAACCCTCACAAGAAGTGTACACACTCAATTTTTTTTATTTTCTCAAGTGTTTGGGGTTAAAGCTCTCAATTCTCTTCTAACCTTGCTTTCCATGATTTGATTTTCATCTAACAATCAACAACAACGCAATATATGCATGCAACCATCAAGAGGTCTTTTAAGGGTTGTAGTGGGGCCAAGGTGAAGGTATGGATAGATATTTGGTTAAGTGGACTAAGGAATTTGAATCTTGATCAACTTAGAACACACCTAACTCTCTTTTTCTTCACTCTTTTCCCAATGTCCCAAAACTTAAATTTAACACTAACTTTTATTTTCTATGGAATCACATGCTAATACACTTTTTTTAATTGATGAAATGGACATATGCATCTACTTG
>JASCZI010000864.1:0-11386 GCA_036250425.1 Stylosanthes scabra | reverse complement strand
TAAATTAAATTGCAGCACCTGTAAACTTAAATTACAGAGCCTAATGACAATTTAAATAGAAAAAATGAAGACAGGTTACTCTAATTAGGTACATATACTAAATAATTCAAATCACATTGCTATAATAAATAAATATCTACATTACTATTGTTATTAAAAATACATTATAATCCAAACTGTGAATTATCCGATTTAAATATGAATCCATAATTAATGGCCCTAATTACTTAATGACACTAATTACAAATCAATTCTAGGTAACACTATCGAATAAAGTATAACTATCAAATTAAATCCTTAATTAATTACCCTAATTACTAATCACAATAGTTACATAACAATTCTGGCTAACCCTATCGAATAAAATATAACTGTAAAATTAAATCCGTAATTAAGGACCCTAATTACTTAATTACACTAATTACATAATAATTCCACATAACACTATCGAATAAAATTTGTCTACCAAGCTAAATCACAACATAAATCCCTAACATGACACTACAAGTTTATTGCGTAGGATAACTAACCAGGGCGCCGGCGATGTGCCACTCGTCATTAAGCCTATATAACCCTTTCGGGTCCTGCGGGTTAGCCTCAGGGACTGCGGCAGGTTGATCCTCAGATCTGCCGCGTCCGGGTGTTCTGGAACGTCCCCTTGGAGCCATATCGAAAAAAAAAATCAGAAATAATTTTTTTCTGCCTAGAATGGTAAATATGAAGGAAGAAAGAGTGAGAGTGAGGAGAGTCTCGGGCTCTGCAGTCCTTATATAGGACACGGAGCTATCTCGGGCTCTGCAGTCCCGAGATACGTATCTCGGGCTCTGCAGACCCGAGATATAGTGGGAATTCGAATTTGTGTCTTATCTTGGGCTCTGCAAACTCCGAGATACACAAAAACTTCATTTCGGGCTTGTAGAGCCCGAAATATGGGGGGTGTGCCTAAAACGGTAAATACCTCAGCGGACCTATTTTGGTAAATTTAGTATTTTTTTTATTTAAATAAATAAAAAAGCCATTGACATGATAGTGACTCATGATAGCTTCTAAGAATGATCAGAACGAAGATGCATGTAAATTGCTACGTAGTTTCGTGGATATCAAGTTTCAAGAGGGTAAAGAAAAAAACAAAAACAAAAAGAAAAAATATATTTATTTATTTTTCTTTAAAAAACGCGTTTGTTCATAGCATCTTTTTACTCTTTTGGAAGTAGCAAACAAACGAAGGTACATCAACTTGACCTGAGAAAATAAATGAACTATTTGGAGAAAGGTAAAGTCAAGCCTTTGCACTTAATAACCATAAATAACGAACGAAGTTATTTAATTCATTATATTTGATGATTAAATTGATGCATTAGTAGCTTGTTATCATTAAACCCTAAGAGAGTACTTTCATAGAAAGTGATATCTTAATAAATTAAACAATGTCATTTGCTGTAGAAAAGATAATGATGATGATGGATTTGTTTTTTTTTTTTTTTTATGTTACTAGATTAGTTAGTAGATTTTACTAAAGAAAAAATTAAACAAAATTAATTTTATTAAAAATCAATTTTAAATTATTTTATTAAATGATTATAAATTCTCTAAATTAGACAATTATTTTAAGGCCAAGTATTTTAGCTTCTCATATTTACCTATATAAAATAAAAGCAAAACAATTTTACAAACATCACCTGCATAAAAATTGATTAGATACATTTTTTATAAATTTTTAAGTGAATCATAATTTTTTTTTCAATAATTATTTATAGATAAGGGATAATTATGATTTTGGTTATAAAGGTTTAATTGAAAAATCAATTTAGTCAAACATATTTTAGGCCAAAAATTAATCACAAACATGGTAATTTATATTAAAATTTTTCAAATTGATATTTTTGTCCCTTATCTATATGTCTCTTATGTATCACCAATTTATCAGACCAACTTTTACTTATTTATTTCAAACCGTTCAGTTCACTAAAAATCGAACCGGATCAATTTATTATTATTATTATTATTATTATTATTATTATTATTATTATTAACCCTAATTTTCAAATCTCAAAAAAAAAAAAAAAAACAAGAAAGAGAGATGGAAGAGAGGAAAGAAGAAACACGGAAAGAAGAAAAGGGGAGAGGGGAGGTACGACACCAGCGGGGATGGGTGCTGCCGTCGCCGTCGTGAAGAGAGTGAGGGACGAAGTGAGAGAGATTGAGAGGGAGAGACAGATTTCATGCAGAAGCCATCGCGTCCTCCCGCATCCCGTTTCGTCGCCAGCGCCACCATTCAAAGGCGTCGTTGTCGCCGTCCTACCACATCCCACCTCCATCGAAGTCACCATCATCTCCGCCATCCAGTCGCCATCGATCTTGCACGCGAGGAAGAAGACACGACAGTGTGGTGGTGACCACGGTGTGTGGTGCTGTCTCCATCGCCTGCGGCGCAAACTTCTTCCATCGCCTGTCTGTGGTTCCCCCTCTTCCATCTTCCACCACTACTTGTCTCCACCTCTTCCTCTTTGTTTGGTTCCCAAATTTGTTTCAATTTTTTTTTAATTAAAATATAATAATAATTGTTGAGTTGGTAATTTAGTTGTTAATTATTGATTGTTGAATTGCTGGTAAAAATTATGGGTTAAGATTCATAATCTTAATTGAAACAAAGAAGGAACCGAAGAAGCCAAATCTTCCTCTATTGTTGTTGTTGTTGTTGTTTCTGGAATTATTATTGATTTTAGCATTGGGGTTGATATTCAAAATTAGGGGTTGTTAATTATTGATTGTTGATTTGTGTGAATCTCCTGAAGAAGAAACCGAAGAAGCCAAATCCTTCTCCATTGTTGTTGTTGTTTCTGGGATTATTATTGGAGTACTTCTAATATGAAGCGCAGTATAATGAAATATTGGAGTGCTTCCTCTGTTTCAATGTTTCTTGCTGATAGTTCTTGATGCTTTTAACATGTTATTAAAATACGGTTTACTCCCTAAAGATCGGTTCACCGGTCAGACCTTTAAAAATCGGTGCTGTTTTTAAAAATATGGGCAAAATCATAAATCAATCCATTTAAAAAAAAATTATAACGTTTGTGACTAATTTTTTGCCTATGATAACTAAGTATTTTTAGCAACCAAGTCCAACCAAGTTCAAAATCTCCACGCGCTTTTCACGTTACGTTTCTGCAGCTACTACTTCTTCTTCTTCTTCCTCCTTCTGCACCTTCTTCTTCTTCTCCATCAACTCTTGTTGCTTCTTCCAATGACGATAACGACGGCGGCGACAACAACAAGGAGGAGGAGGGCAAGAAGGAAGAGGAGGAGGACAATGACGACAACAAAAGAGAAGACAGCAGCAATGACAGCGGCGGCGAGGAGGAAAACGATGATGAAAAGGAGGATGATGATAACAACATTGAAAATAGATAAGAATAGGAATAAAAGAAATATAACAGAGGAGGATGATGAGGAGGAGGAACGCAGAGAATGAGAAGGAGGAGGAAGAGGAGGAGGAGGGGGAGGAGGAGGAGAAGAAGAAGAAGAAGAAGAAGAAGAAGAAGAAGAAGAAGAAGAAGAAGAAGAAGAAGAAGAAGAAGAAGAAGAAGAAAAAATCTGGTTCTGTTTTTTCTGTTTTGATGAAAATTCAATTCAATTTCTCATGCAAATCTGTTTCTATTTTTCATGAAAATTCGTTTCTATTTTCATTAAAATCCAATTCAGTTTTTATCAAAATTTGTTTCTGTTTTCTTATAAATCCAATTCAGTTTTTATCAAAATTCGTTTCTATTTTCCATCAAAATCAATTTCTATTTTTCATGAAGATCTACAACACAACGATGAACAGAAAAAGAAGAACATCATCAATAGCAGCAGCAACAACAACAACAACATCAACAACGTAACAGAGGAGGGGGAGGAGGAGGAGGAAGAAGAGAAGAAAATGGAAGAGAATGAAGAAAAAAATTACAACGATGGTGGCAACAGTGACAACGACGACAACGACGACGACGGCGGCAGTGACGACTATTACAGATGCAACGGTAACAGCGACGCAATAGCAAGAGCAAGAGGAGTTGCAGAAACATGGAAGAGGAAGTGTGCGTGTTTTCACGCTCTTTTGATGAGAGTGGATTAGAAATATTTGGTGGGACTTGGTTGGAGAAATTGCTTAAATATGTAGTCGGACTGATAGTTTAAATCCAAGAATTTTTTTTTTTTTTTAACAATCCAAGAAGATTAGTTTGCAATAAGGCATGCTAGTAAAGAACTTCATATATAACTTGATAAATGTGGTAATTATGATCCAGAACTTACATAAAGAGAAAGAGGACATGCACGTAGCTATTTCTATTAAAGGGGGAGGTGTGTAATATTATTTTCATCTTATTTTATATACGTAAAAAAAAGTCATGTATTTACAATTTAGTGAATTTACAACAATTTATCCCCATTTCATATTTGCTTGTAATTAAATAAAAATGGAAAAGAAAATGTAACTTCTTGCCTAAGCCAAATTCAAAGTCAGTCAATGGCTTACTTTTGTTGCATTACAAATTCAGAACCCATTGACTCATGTTTCTTACAACAAACCCACACACTTATTCCTCTGCTTCTTCCTCTTCTCTTCTTCTTCCCATTATTACTCTTCATCTTCATCCAAAGTTTCAAACAATTTTCATCTTCAAAACCAAAACACACCCACACAAAAACACAATGGCTGGTAGTGGCACAGTTCCAATACTTGATTTCATTCCTGTTGGATTCAGGTTCAAACCAACAGATGAAGAGCTTGTGAGTTATTACCTCAATCACAAGCTCCTAAATGATAATTTCCCTATTCATCATATTATCCCAGACATTGATCTTTGCAAGGTTGAACCTTGGGACATACCAGGTACAACTACAACCCAAAAATAAATAAATAAATCAACTCCATAATTTTAATGTCTCAAAGTTTGATGAAATAATAAATACAATGATGTTTGATGATTCTTGTTTTGGCTTATGTGTGTCAGCATTATCGATAATAAAATCGGATGATCCAGAATGGTTTTTCTTTAGTGGACGAGAATATAAGTATGGAAAGAGCAAAAGAGCAAACAGGGCTACCAAAGATGGGTATTGGAAAGCCACTGGACAAGACAGGTACATAAAGGAAAGGGCCACTAACAAAATTATTGGAAGCAAGAAGACACTTGTTTTCTACAAAGGTCGGGTTCCTGCTGGTGCCAAAACCAATTGGGTTATCCATGAGTATCACGCTACTACCTTTGATGATAGCCAGGTACATCTGATGTAGCATATTTTATCAGTTAAAAAATATTATTTATCTCTAAAAATTTATAAAATTTACATATTTTTTATATATATACCTACATACCTATGTATCTATATCCCCATTTTTTAAAAATTTTCTATCCCTTACCCTAATTCGTACCGGTACCCTAATTGGTACCGGTATCGTATCCGTATCCGTGCAACATAGGTTATATTGAATTGTTGATTTTTGGTATATGAATTGTTTCTCGATGAAGTCTCAAATGAACTGAATTTGGTGATAGACTCCATTGTGTTGTAGTTGTGTCAAATTTCAGTGCTGACTATGCTACTCAACATTTTGCAGAGGAATTTTGTTTTGTGTCGTTTAATGAAGAAAGTTGAGAAAAAATGTGAAGAGGGAACTGATGCACAAGCTTGTGATAAAGGGGAACCTAGCACTCACATGGAAGAAGCAGATGAGAGAGTCTCAAATGTAAGCAGAAGCATCATTTTGATAACTAATTCTTGGTTTATGGATTTCAAACTTCTGAGGGATAGTTAATTGTATGTTTTATGTCTGTTTTAGATGCTTGATTTGCAAGATGTGAACATGGATTCGATCTTCCACGCACTGCCTCGAGCCGGATCATCATCACAGCATTCACCAATCAGCATTGAACAGCAAGAGTCCTTCCCAGTCTCCCCATTTGTGAATGAAGATAACATGATGCATATTCAATTTGAAACTGATGGAGAGAAGCAAGATGCAGAGGAGTTTGTGGATTCGATTTGGAGTGATGGCGATTTAGCTACTTGGGAAGAAAGACAGCAGCAACATGCTTTCTTAAACAATCAAATCTGCTTGGTTTCGTCGATGAGGGTATGCTACGAAAGCAGTGACACAGATGCTGAAGTAGTCTCTAGACAGGTAAAGATGCTGGGGAGTTATATCCCCAATTTTTTATGAGCTATTTGTTGGTTATGTACATTAATTTGTGTTCACCAATCTATGAAAAGATTTTAGTTATAGGATGATAAAGAGATACTTAGCTGAAATTTCTGGTTTGAGTTTGTTTTGATGTTTGTTTGTGTCCTGTTTGATACATGGCAAGTTAACAACACATCAGTGCATCAAGTGGAGAAAAGGGCAGGGAATGGAGGCAAAGAAAACACTTCAAAACCAATATTTTGTTTTGAGCCCTTTCAAGAATTGACTCATACCATGCTCAGTTTAGGTTTACGAAAACCTAAAGCCATGGATTGTTGGGTTTCCGTAAGCCTAAATCGAGCAAGCTATATATTAGCTACTTTTTCCGTTTCAAAATAAGTGTCTCTTTCACTGTTTGGGTTCATTAAAAAGTTGTCTAAATTCATCAATTGTTGAATGATCCCAAATAATGAAAGAGACACTCATTTTAAAACGGAAGAAGTATAATTTTCGGTGGCCCTACACCATAGTTTGGGAAACAGCCTTGTGTTGATAAGTTTAGCTGTTCCCAAAACTATGGTTTTGAGTTCCAGAGAAGCTATAAACGAGACGAGGTATCCATTTGTTCTCAGCTGAAATTATATAGCATGTTTGGTTTATTTTCTGGGTGACCCCGAACCATGGTTTTGGAATAAAAGTTCTTCTCATATAGCCTTTTCCAAAGCCAGGTTCGGGGTCCCCAAAAGCTAAACCAAACATGATATTGATCCATCCATCCTCATTGAAATTATATAGTATGGAAATATTCCTGATTCTTGAACAATGTGTAATGATCAGGCTAGTTCAAGAGAATTCCATGTAGCAAAAATGGTTCAACCATCACATACAGAAAAAACTGGAAGTATCTATCAAGAAGACTTTTGGGGAGTGGATTCATCTTCATGTGACTCCAATGCAGATAAAGCTTTTGAGATAAACTCTATTGAAATTTCTAGTCCTTCTTCTTCTTCGGCTCAAAGTAGATCGAAAAATCAATATAACCCGAGACGATCTCAAACACATAGGAAGGTTTCAAGCAATGCAATGTCCAATCTTGAGGTGAGAACACCGAGCAGCCGCACCAAACGACAATGAAGCCTATCTTGACTGAGTAGGCATTGATGCTTCATTTGAAGAAAATTAAACTCTAACATGCCACTGATCATACCATGCTCCTATGCAGGATAATAAGAAACTGACCAATGTGGAACAATCAAGAAGAGATCAAGAAAAAGCCCGGAAAACTCGAAGTTCAGGAAAGAACTTAGAAACCAGAAGCTCTGATGTTAACAGAATTGGTTGTTTCCTCCGCCTCGAAACATCTTCGTCGAGCGAAAGCCTATCGCCTCGCGCGGTATATCTTGTTAATGTAGTTATAGGGATCTTGTTGCTTCTAGCCATTAGTTTTGATGTGTTATCTTGTTACAGATAATTAACATAGATCTTGCACTGATGTAAAGATCACTGCACGGCTGCACCTTTCTTATCACAATGAAAATGAAATTTGTGCTTGTGAGTTGTGATTAGTAGCTTGTTACTGTCATTAATTCTACAATTGCAGTCTTTAAGTAAATGATCCCAAAAATCATTTGAAGTTAGAACGAACTAGCAGAGTTCTGGTTAAAAGATTCCTTTCTCCTTTGAATAAATGCTTGATTGGCTTAATTCCCAAAAATGTGCCATGGTGAAATTTCCATTTGGTAGAAACAGAGCAAAGTCAAGCACATATGGGAATCTAAGCTAATGAAAGTTTCCTTTGTCTGCATCTGATACAATAGCATTGTTACTTTGGATAGGATCTTTGTTTCATTTTACAATTCTCTTATAAGAAGATGTGATGAAGTTATTGACTCAAAAGATTCTATTATTTAATTTGTTTTTTATTTATTTATGTTGGATGGAATTGGAGGAGACTATTAATTGAAATGGTGGTGACAAGAATGGAACTTGTTGGTCAGGTCTTAACATTTTCCATGAATGCATAAGATCAAAATACTGGCTTTTGACTTGAAATGCATTCTAAATTATTAAAAATATTAATCTTCTTTTGCATAATTTTTTTTTGGGTCTATATTAGCATTACTTTTGATCTATCAGCTTTATATCTGCTATGCCTTGTTCTATGCAAAGAACTACAGAAGGAGGCCATTGCAAAAGTAATGTGCACAGGTTACTTATGTGTTCACAAAAAGCCATAGTGGACTTCATATTTAGAATAATATAATATTTATCTAAAATAGATTAGATATTAATAATTTGTCCAAAAAACATTTAAATATCATTTGATTTTTTTTGGTGACATTTAAATATCATTTGATAATTCATCATCTTTGGGATCATTAATTAAGGCATTTGTATTTATTTTTGGAAAATGAGATAGAAAAATAAATAAAAATAAAAATAAAAAACCTGATACGAAGCTAATAGAAAGAGAAAGCAAACTCAACATAGATATATAGTTTTTCATTTTTTTTCCTTAAAAAAATTAATAATACTATACAAATATTTGGTCCTTGATTGGTGCAATCAATGTAAGAAGCTCGGTATACAACGTTAGAGGGATAGAGACTGGACCATCTACTTTTATGTTACTTCAGAATGTTTCATATCCAAACTATCAACACCATTTCCAAAAATAAATAAATATTATAAAATTTTACTTATGCAAAAGAGGAATAAATAATATATAGTCTCATATGGGGGAGTTACATAGGCTTCCAATTTTATTTGCAATTTGCATGAGCTTAACTCCTAAGAAATATTATATAGTTGAATATGGATGTATATAAAATGGAATAAGTTTAAGTGTATATGGACTATATAGTTATATACGGTTTTCATATTTAATAGGTTGACGCGTAAAGCACAAAAATATAAAGCATAGCATAGAAATTTTGACTACATAAATTTTTTTATACGATTTTGAGTACATAAATAATGAAGTGTAACACAAAGAATTTAAATTACATTAAAAAATAGAAGTTATTTTATTAAGACGAATATATAAATGTATATATATATCGCATTATTATATAAAATATTACATAATTATATTATTAATTAAAATAACTTTCTTTCTAATACCCATAAAAATCAATATTTAATTTCAGAATAAAAAAAAAAAAGACAATCTCTGTCTATCAAAAACTTCAGGTTGCATTTCAGACTTAAGTGGTTTGTTCATGTTAAAGACTGTAGCTGCAAGTTTAAGGAAAAAAGCAAAACCTTAATTACTTTTGGACTTTTCTCTTTTGAAAATGAAACTCATTAGATATCCCAATTTACCCTTAATTCTCAACCCATTATATTCCCCATTGCTCTTAAAACAAATTAGAAATTTTCTTTGTTAACAGGGGACCTTGAAGGTAGAAGCATTGAAGCAAGACTTTGGGCATATTTGACTGATTTTTTTTTTTCTTTAATGAAAAATAGTATTTGTTGAAGAATAAAAATAGATTTCCATTTTCTTTTCTTTTCCTTTTTTCAAGAGAACATACCTTGGTATGTGAAGCACAACAAACTGGATTAATTAAAGGACAATGACTTGGGATTGTGACATAAATCAAAATGATTGGACTCAACATATCCTATTATTTAATTTGTTTTTATTTATTTATGTGTGATGGAATTAGAATAATGGTGGTGATTGTGAGAAGAATTGAAGGCTCATAAATAAATCCTTTAATATTAAATTATTATTATAAAATTTAAGCTATAAAAGAGAGAAAAGTAAAAAAAAATTAGAAAAGAGAGAGAAATTCTTATTGATTTTTGAATATGAAAAACTTATGAAATCATAACCCTATTTATAGTAAAAGATTTACTATTACATGAAAATGAATGAACGGTTATGATCTATTTACTATGCAACATAGTAACTTGATTTGAAATGGACGGCCATGATTTATTGGGTTACTATACAGCATAGTGCTGCATAGTGCCGGCGGCTGCCGACACCAATAATTCATAACACTCCCCCTTGAACGTCCATTACGGATATGTCTCATTAAAAACCTCATCAAGAAAAACCCTGTGGGACAAAACCTGACTGAAGGAAAAAGAGTACGATATCCTGTATGATGAGTATTGCCTCGTTAAAAACCTTGTCTGGAAAAATCCTGTGGGATATAAACCAAATCAAGGGAAAAAGAGTACAGTCTCCCCCTGTTGGTCACATCACTTAAGATCTCGCAATCGTCGCATTCCGATCTTGTATATCAACTTTTCAAATGTGGATGTAGGGAGTGCTTTTGTAAATAAGTCCGCCAGATTATCACTTGAGCAGATCTGTTGAACATCAATCGACCCTTGATTTTGAAGGTCATGAGTGAAGAAGAACTTGGGGGAAATATGCTTTGTTCTATCACCCTTGATGTATCTATTCTTGAGCTGAGCGATGCATGCCGTGTTATCTTCATATAGTGTTGTCAGAGCTATCTTCATATCAGACAACCCGCATGATGAATGAATATATCCAATCAAATTTCTCAGCTAGAAGCATTCACGACTTGTTTCATGTATTGCAAGTATTTCGGCATGATTTGAAGAAATCGCAGCTATAGTCTGTTTCGTAGATCTCCAAGATATGGCCGTGTCACCAAATGTAAACAAATACCCTGTTTGAGATCTACCTTTATGGGGATCAGATAGATATCCCGCATCTGCATAACCCACCAGTTGTGGTTTGGATTCATATTTATAAAGTAACCCCATATCAACCGTTCCGCGAAGATACCTAAAGATTTGTTTAATTCCAGTCCAATGTCTTTTGGTTGGAGAGGAACTATATCTTGCTAATAAATTTATCGCGAATGATATGTCAGGTCGCGTATTGTTAGCAAGATACATCAATGCTCCAATAGCACTGAGATATGGTACTTCAGGACCAAGGACCTTTTCATTATCTTCTTTAGGTCGGAACGGATCCTTTTTCACATCTAATGATCTTACAATCATTGGGGTACTTACTGGATGTGATTCATTCATGTGAAATCTTTTGAGGATTTTCTTTGTGTAAGTCTTTTGATGAATAAATATTCCTTTTGTTATATGCTCGATCTGCAGGCCGAGATAAAATTTGGTTTTTCCGAGATCTTTCATCTCGAACTCTTCTTTAAGAGCATCAACAACATTGGAGATCTCTTCAGGAGATCCAATGATATTTAAATCATCAACATA
>JASCZI010000862.1:14797-25396 GCA_036250425.1 Stylosanthes scabra | reverse complement strand
TTTTTTTTATATATATATATATATATATATATATATATATATATATATATATATATATATATATATATATATATATATATATTTGACCTAAGCTTCGCAAGTCTTGTAATTGAATCATTGAGATATATTTATATATAAAGTTTTGTACCTCCTGATCTATGACTCTGTTTTATTAGATTGAGCTTATCTATATATGAATACATTTCGATTTTAATAAGTTTGTCTACATCTATTATTATGATAAGAATATAGTAATGTTTTACTATTCAATAATTATATACGCACCATTATATTTAAATATTTAAAATTTAAAGTACATTAGTTATTTCGTAATCATTTAATTTAATTAACCCCTCAAACAATATATGAAATTAAAAACATTTTTTTCTCATATCAATGTTTTGTAAATATTGTGTTACATATTTAGCAGCATTGTCAAATCATATTTTATTGACTATTTTGTATATAATAAATATAAAAAAAATTATAGCTCAATAAATAAAGAATTTATAAAGACTATATTTCGAACATATTAACTTTATTGAATTCATTATAATTATGTGAAAAACACCAAAATATTTGTAAAAAAAAAAAATAAAAAATTCAAATCAATGAAAACACATAAATAATTAGTTACAGAATTGACACTATTTATAGTTAAAATTTTTTTTATAAAAAATTATTATATTTAAGACCAAAATTAAATAAAATAATAAAAATAAATAAATAATTCATATGATTATTATTAGTTTTTTTTAATAAGTTGATTATGTTTAATTTCAATATATTAAATAAATATAATACAATTACTCTTATCATTGTATTAGTATCTAATAACACAAAATTTTCTCATGAATAGATATAATTTATTTTAAGTATGTGGCAATGCATTATTTTATTGGGGCATTAACATATACATATATACTTATTATTTAATTTTCTAAAATTTAATGGGATAAATGCCCTACACTTATCAATATAGATCTGAGATCTGTCCCAATTTGGAACGATGTCGTTTTAATTTAATTTGAGCGCCAATCATAAAACTACATCATTTTAAATATTTATTGTGGCCTCTATTTATATTATTTTGATATTAACGTATGAGTGATAAAAGTTATTTCATGAACTAAAATGAGGTACATTTTTAAATTTAAAGGACTAAAAAAATTAAAATAAACTTTAAAAAGTATTTTAGAAAAAACTAAAACTTTAAGGAGAAAATTAAGAAAACAGTAATGCTACACATTCAAGCATTTACCCTAACCAAGTCCAACCAAGCAATTTTTCCCCACTCTCATCTATTACACGCGCTACACTCTCCCCCAAATTCAAAACGCAAACGCGCTTCTTCTTCTTCTTCTTCTTCTTCTTCTTCTTCTTCTTCTTCTCCTCCTCCTCTGTTGCAACACCACCGTCGTCGTTACTGCAGCCGCCATCGTCGTCGTTGCAGCCATTGCCGTCGTCGTTGCAGTCATCATCATCTTCTTTTTCTTCCTCCTCCTCCTCCTCTTCTTCTTTATTGTTGTTGATGTTGGTGTTGTTGCTGGTGATGCTGGTGTTGTTGCTGTTATTGTTGGTGGTGTTCCTGTTATTGTTGATGTTGTTGTTGACAAAAACTGAATTGGTTATTTTAAAAAACAGAAACGAATTTTGAGAGACAAGCAGAAACAGATTTAGAACAAAAACAGAAATGAATTTGGTATAAAAAAACTGAATTGGATATTCAAGAAAACAGAAACAAATTTTGAATAGAAACAGAAACGGATTTTGAAGGAAAATAGAAACGGATTTGGAATAAAAAACTAAATTGGATTTTTCATAAAACAGAAACGGATTTTGAATGAAAGTAGAAGCGGATTTTGAATGAAAGTAGAAACAGATTTTCTTTTACGCCTAGGCGTGATTTTGGTGATGAACCCACGCCTAAGCGTGGTCTTGTTTAGCTCAAACAGAAATGGGTTTTGAATTAAAGTAGAAACGGATTTTGAATGAAAGTAGAAACGGATTCTAATATATAAAAACTGAATTGGATTTTCAGGAAATAGAAACGAATTTTGAATGAAAGTAGAAATGGATTTTGAATGAAAGTAAAAACAGATTCTAATATATAAAAACTGAATTGGATTTTCAGGAAACAGAAACGGATTTTGAATGAAAGTAGAAATGGTTTTGAATGAAAAACATAAACGGATTATTGGAAGTTACCACTCAAATGTACTCAAATGTACTCCATCTTCTTCTTCTTGTTCCTTCCTTCCTTCTTCCATATCTACATCATGATTATCATTATCTTCTTCTTCTTACTGCTGCTATTCCTCTTCCTCCTGCTGCTACTCCTTCTTCCTCCTTCTATTTAGGTGGTTTTGGTCTTTCCATGGGTATTTTCCTCACGTCTAGGCGTCGTCTTAAAAGCATCCATTCTCAAATCAATCAGAAACAAAGAAATTGAAATGAATGAATTACGATGGTAAAAGAGGAGAACGACAATGAATAGAATGAGAATGAAAACCAGAAAAGCTTGCTAATAACGCATGTGAGGCAAAATAGGAATGAACGAGAAATCAGGAATTTCAATTTTCGGAAAAACGAAAATAACAAATCTAAATAATTATTGAGTGGCGCATGAAATTGGGAAGCTTGATTAAGCTTGGTTGTTAAAATCACTTGATTGTGTATAATTATTGTTAAGAAAATACTTGTTAAAATCAAATTGCATTGAGAGTCTACGTTCTAGTTTTGGGTGAATTCTAAAATGAAATTTTTTTTTCTTAAAAAGATGAAAATTACTACTTGAATAGTTAACTTTATTTTTAAAAATTAATAAAACTAAAATAATAAATCCTATGTAATTTTTATTCTATTCACAATTTTCATTCTTTATGAATTATGATAGCAGCCACCCTGCTTTGGGTATAAATCGCAACCACATCTAAAATAATTCTTAAAGATTTATAAGAAAATAAAATATCTAAGTCTAACCTAAAAATTGTTTGGATATGATTTTAGATTTTTACTCTTTCTTTCTTTCTTTCCCTTTAGGTAAACTTTTTTGGGAGAGGATAAAATGATTAGCACCAACCAAATCAAGTGTCCTCGTCAACATCCTCACTATTCTCCAATACATTCGCGAAGCACACTATCATATCTCCCCCTCTTTTCTTTTCTTTTATCCGCGACAAGATATATGGATAGTGTTCCGTAGTTACCCATCTCTCTCTCCCTCTCTCCCATCTCCGAAATCCAAAGGGAGAAGAAAGAACAAGACACCACACACACACACAACTCAAAAACCTTAAAAAACCCAAAACCCAAAACACAATAAAACACACACACACACCTAATCTATCTATCTATCCATTCATTCCTCTTATCTATTTTAATTCACTCATCACTAACATCATCGAACTCCCCCAAAATAACCGTTTGGTTTCTCGGATCCTCTGACTCGGATCCCTGGGTAGGACCAACCCTTTCACGGCTCCCCCTTCACCTTCTTTCTTTTGGGTCTCCGTTCTCTACCGTTTGATCCGGTTCCCGGTTTTCCGCCATGACGCGGCGATGCTCGCATTGCAGCCACAATGGCCATAACTCGAGGACCTGCCCGAACCGCGGCGTCAAGCTCTTCGGGGTCCGATTAACCGATGGCTCGATCCGGAAGAGCGCTAGCATGGGGAATCTCACCCACTACGCCGGTTCAGGTTCCGGTTCTGGTCCTCTCCACGCTTCTGGTTCAAATAACCCCGGTTCGCCCGGTGATAACCACGATAACGCTGCTGCCGCTGACGGTTACGCTTCCGAGGACTTCGTTCCTGGCTCCTCTTCTAGCTCCCGTGAAAGAAAGAAGGGTTTGAATTCTGAACCCTTGCTTTATATAAAAATTCCTTTTTTAATTGCATGCGAAATTTTTGGAGTTTCATTGAGGTGTTTTCTTGGTGGTTAGATAAAGATAATAAAGTAACTGGCTTGGATTGATTATGTGATCTTTGTTCTTATGATTATTTATTTGTCTGTATTTGCAATTTACACATTAGGGTACAATTGTTCCTTTTTCTTTATTTGTTTGATTGTGTTACTGTAGGATCAACTAGATAAGAAAGATCACGTCAATGAACAAGTAAGGGTTTTGCTAACACTTGCTAATGTTACCACTAGTAGAAAATTTTTATTTTTTACGTCAATGAATGTACTGTTATAAATGTATTAAGCACCTTAATAATCTTAGCAAGTTTCAGTGATTAAAAAATCTGGTGGCTTTGTTTTGTTGGAGACACTACTTTTTATGAATGAATTATTGGGATGCTTGTGCTGCATAGTTTTGGAATCCCAACCGTATTGAATGTTGGCCAATGAATATGGTAGGTTTATGGAATCTATGCTGATCTAGCTGACAGAGGGTTATAATCAATTAGGAATCTAATCTGTTCAAAGTTTCAAGTTTATGATAGTTCGTCTGATATTGAGCTCATTCGTACAGAATCTTCTGCTATAGATTTTGAGCAGTTTCTGTTTATGATAAAACTACAGTCTAGACACTAATGAGCAGAGAGAATTTATGTGAGCCAATTCTGGATTTGGCACACTCTTCTGTGTATCAAGAAGAGTGTGTTCAAAGTGCACTTGCAAGTTACAGCTCATTAACATTTTTTAGCTACCTATTTCAAATGGGATCTTGTGATTATTGTCCCTGTATAAAATCTAGCCGCAGAAGTCTGGCTTGCAGGCCTGGCTTTAATAGTAGAAGGTCTATGTGTTGCATCTGCATTGCAAGGATAGTTGATACCTTGACTTGGCCAGTTATCCACATATCCTCTCTGCCACTGACTTGGCCACCCATAAATCGGGAATTTCCACCACTGATCAACGTTTCAGTGGGTGCAGATTAGTATCTAATTTTTTTAAAAGCATTAAATTCAATGGCCATTATTGCAAGGAAATACTATCTAATTTTTTTAGTCCATTCATCCGTTTTACACTGACACCTTGTTAGATCAGGGATACATTTGGTGCAGATTTTTGTTTCATAGTTCCATTTGCTGAATTTATCCTTGAATGTGGAGAAGTTGTGAGATTTTACATATCTAGGTTCTAGTGTGTAGGAATGAAAAAGTAAAACGAGATATAGAGCAGACGAGCTTGACCCAAACATTGCAACAAGGGGTGGAAAAGAGAAGATGAGGGTGTGGCTAGAATCTCTAGGTCACCATAAGCTGAAAGATAGGAGCATTGTTGTTATTTTTTAGTCAACTCTTAAAATTTTTATGAATTTATCATCTTAATTCTTATTACAGGAAAGCAAAAATGACTTAAGTTTCTTACAAACTCTATTCGTCAACCTCATACAACTTAAGTCATTTTGATTTTTGAGACAATTTAATTTAAGTTGTTTGAGGTTGACAAATAGGAGTTTGTAAGCAACTCAAGTCATTTTTGCTTTCCTGTAATAAGAATTAAGCTCATAAATTCATAAAAATTTTAAGAGTTGACTAAGGATTAACAACAAGGCTCCTATCTTTGAGACATTGACTAGTTGGTTATGTGGGTTACTGGGTTTACTTGTATATATTATACAATTTTTAAGGAGTCAAGCTAATGTTGTATATATCTTGTCCAACTATAAAATATTTTTGAAATGCAAAATCCATATGGGTCTAAAAGTTGAATACCTGGATTTCAACAAACTGGTGTGGTTTTCACTATCTCCTCAAAGTGTTTCACTGACAATGCTAAGTTCTTGAGAGACCTTGCCCTCTTCTAGTCTTGGTCTATTTTCCAACTCTCTGAGCTGCTCTGCACAACATCCATCCCTCACCCTATACACGTCTAACCTCCTCACTTCCATTGTCAACTCAGTAAAGTTGGTTACATGCATTCCGTCCCCCCTCTTCCCCGGGGCAACTATCTCAATATATTTCCCCGTTTGCCCTTTCTTGATGCACTATAATGTGGCTTCCTAACAGTTTGACAACCTTGCACAGGAGATCAAAGGAGAAATGAGGGGAGGGGCTGAATGACTGTTAGAGCCTTAGAGGTGGGTCATTCTAACCCTGGAAGGCTTCTAGTCAAACATGTTGTATGTCTTGGATAGAATAAGAGGAGGAGAAGTGAAAAACTACCTTGTGGATGAATTACCCTGGTCCTTGCTTGTTTGGTATTGATACCAAGCAATCAATTCATGGCATATTTTCAAGAACAATATGTAGCTAGTTCTTATCATTATAGTATTTATTAGAAGAACAGCTAAAGAAATTTTTGGTGAATCTAGAGAGATTGGACCAATAGACAAGGAGTCATGATGGTGGAATGTGAGTGTACAAGGAAAGATAAAAGCAAAAAGGAAGTGCTTTAAAGAGTGGTTTTTATGCGTAATTCAGATAATTGGGAGAAATATAAGGCGGCTAAGAAAGAGACAAAGGTGGCTGTAAGCGAAGCAAGAACAAGAGCATATGAGGGCCTATATCAGTCTCTAGGCACAAAGAAAGGAGAAAAATGTATTTATAGAATTGCAAAGAGCCGCGAAAGAAGAACGACAGACTTGGATCAAGTTAAGTGCATAAAGGACAAAGACGGAGAAGTCTTGGCTCAAGATGAGGAGATCAATGAAAGGTGGAAGAACTACTTCTATGAGTTATTTAATAAAGGATAGAGTACTCTTCCGAACCTTGGTAGGTTATGCACGAGGGAAGAAGATCAAAACTTCGACTACTATCGAAGGATTCGAGCCTTCGAGGTAAAAGAGGCTCTAAAGTGGATGAAAAATGGCAGGACAGTAGGACCCGACAATATTCCGATTGAAGTGTGGAAGGGTCTTGGAGTGAGAGGAATCAATTGGTTGACCAAGCTTTTTAATAAGATTTTAAGGTCAAAGAAGATGCCAGATGAGTGGAGAAAGAGCACCTTGGTACCTATCTAATAACAAGAGGATATACAGAGTTGCGAAAACTATAGAGGGATCAAGCTCATGAGCCGTACCATGAAGTTATGGGAAAGGGTGATAGAGAGAAGGTTGAGACATGAGACACAAGTATCGGAGAACTAGTTCGATTTTATGCCAGGCAGATCTACCACCGAAGCTAAATACCTATTAAGAGGGATGATGGAGAGGTATCGTAGTAATAAAAGGGATCTACATATGGTATTTATTGACTTGGAAAAAGCGTACGATAGGTGTCAAGGGAGGTTTTATGGAAGGTCTTGGAAAAGAAGAAAGTAAATATCGCATATATCCGCGCTATTAAAGACATGTATGATGGGACTACCACTAGTGTGAAGACTCAATGTGGTGCGACAGAGGAATTTTCTATTGGTATAAGATTACACCAAGGATCATCCTTAAGTCCATACCTTTTCACACTAGTCTTAGAAAAGCTCACAGAGCACATCCAAGAGCCCGTGCCATGGTGTGTGCTTTTTGCCGATGATATCGTTCTTATGGGAGAGTCAAGTAAAGAGCTAAATGAGAGGTTGGAATTATGAAAAAAAGCTTTAGAAGTGTATGGTTTGCGTATAAGCCGTAGTAAGACGGAATATATGGAATGTAAGTTCGGGCGGCAAAGGAAAAACTCTGTTACAGAGGTGAAGATTGGAGAAAACATCCTCCGAAAAGTTAGAAGTTTTAAGTATCTTGGGTGCATTATACAAGATAATGGAGAGATCGATGAGGATGTAAACCATAGGATCCAAGCAGGTTGGTTAAAATGGCAAAGTGCGTCTGGTTTTATATGCGACAAAAAAGTGTCTTTAAAACTTAAAGGTAAATTTTATCGCACTGCTATAAGACCGGTTATGCTTTATGGTACAGAGTGTTGGGCGGCTAAAGGGGAGCATGAACATAAGTTAAGTATGGCAGAGATGAAGATGTTGAGATGGATGAGTGGCCACACGGGATTGGATAAAATAAAGAATTATGATATAAGAGAGAGGGTTGGAGTAGCACCTATTATTGAAAAGGTGGTGGAATCGCGTCTTAGGTGGTTTGGACATGTGGGAAGAAGGTTGACAGATCATCCAGTTAGGAGGGTGGATCTAATGAAAGATGGAGAAGGAGTAAGAGGGAAATGAAGACCTAAGAAGACCATCTATGAGGTGGTCAAACGAGACCTAAACATCAACGGTCTATCTGTAGACATGATACATGATAGAGCTCAATGGCGTCGTTTGATCCATGTAGCCGACCCCACCTAGTGGGACACGGCTTTGTTGTTGTTGTTGTTGTATAGTCACATGACAGGCAACACAAATTAGAGGAATAACAACAGGGCGATGGGAAATATGAGATTTTTTCATCTGGATGAAAGTGTTTGCCATAACCATCATGCTGAAAATGCATGCTTCAGCTGCTCTGCTCTCTGGGGTTGCTCTAGTGCCATTATTAAATACTATGATTCAAAGGCTTCAATGTGATGTAAACATTTATTCAAAGGCTTTGCTTTAAGCCAGGCTGGTACCAAAATGGCCTGGTTGGGACCCAATAGAGACCTATTGTAGATGAGTAAAACAAGCCTACCCTTGGACCTTGGTTGATTTTTAATGGTGAAATCTTAGAATGTTTGTCATACTACACAAATGATAACATCTCCAGTTTATTTCAAACTCATAATGGTGTACAAGCATTAGCTGAGATGCCTGTTTTAGCTATGATTTAATGGGTGTTTTGTTTTGTTTTGCTAAATTAATTTTTTTTTCAACATTGCACATAACTCCAACAATGCTACCATATCCAAAATGAAGACAAGCAAACACATTCATGCAGCATTTTCTCATGGTTTAATATAATTTTAAATATGCAGGGGTTCCATGGACTGAGGAGGAACATAGAATGTTTTTACTTGGATTACAAAAGTTGGGCAAAGGTGATTGGCGCGGAATTGCAAGGAACTATGTTAAATCAAGGACACCTACTCAAGTGGCCAGTCACGCTCAAAAGTATTTCATTAGGCAAAGCAATGTGTCTAGACGGAAAAGACGCTCCAGCTTGTTTGACATTGTTGCAGATGAAGTTTGTACTCTTGTCTGCAATTGCTGTGCATGAAATATACTTATTTTTCAAAGGATCCTTTATGCTGCATAATCTACTCATGTTCTTTGATAAAATTATCATGACTTGGTGGCTATTTGTGATTTGTGAAAATTATCCATTTCCTATGTTCTTCTGCGTCTGGTTTGACAGTTACAGATCTTGGCTGATTTAATTTGCATTAAGATAATCTTTGTTAAGACTACTCTAATATCTCTGATGCAATTTACACTTTTCTCTTAAACCTTTAACATCATTCTTGATTTCTTATATATACTACTTTTTTTAAAATTTTGCAGGCAGCTGATGATACTCCAATGGTACAGCAAGATTTCTTGTCAGTTAACCAGGTACAGGCTGAAACAGAAGGCAATAACCCCTTGCCTGCTGTTCCCACCCTCGACGAAGAGTGTGAATCCATGGATTCCACCAACTCCAATGACAGGGATTCTGGGTCTATGCCCGAAAACTCGCAACCACCACAACAACAACCACCATCTTATCCAGTGCTATATCCTGCATATTATTCTCCATTCTTCCCATTTCCTCTGCCTTATTGGTCAGGGTACAGTCCAGAGCCTAATACTGTAAAGGAGGAGACACACGAGGTGCTGAAGCCAACTGCAGTGCATTCCAAAGCACCGATCAATGTCGACGAACTCGTTGGCATGTCGAAACTGAGCTTGGGAGAGACTATTGCAGACTCAGGCCCCTCCTCTCTGTCCTTGAAGCTTCAAGAAGAAGGGCCATCTCGGCAGTCAGCGTTTCATGCGACCCCGACATGTGGCAGTTCGAATATGAATGAGAGTGCCATACATGCAGTTTAAGATGTTTGTTTGTGTTGCAAGGAGGGGATTGTATTCATGGCTCATGAAATGTGGTTGTTGTCTTCTCATGTATGTGGTTGTTGGGATATGTATAACCCTAATAATTGTTTCTTTGCCCCCCATGATGGGAATTAACCAAGTTTATTTCCTTTTCTTGTAGGGAATAGTGTCTAGGAAATTACTTAGGTCTAAATTAAAGCACTCTATGTATGTTCAGTTATGTATTCTCAGTCTTATCATGTAAAGTTGATTATGCAGTTTGACAATCTACTTATCTGCCCTAAGTTTTTGTTTTCAAGTTTTTATGTTGCATGGATAATATACACTAATACGTGTACACATTGTCTTGATCACAGTTGAGGGTAATTAGATATATGAATAAGGCAGATACCAACTAACCTACGAGTTTAATGGGCTATTTAATGCCTATGAATAATGAAACTATAAGGATATTTAATAAGCTAAAAAAAAAATTCAAATATATTAGCAATATCCATATATTTGTTAAAATTGTTGGGAAAAAAATTGTGTTGATTATATAATCTTCTTTTTTTAATTTGATTTAGAAAGATCCTTAATATAAAATAGTTTTATACATAGATAGATTCAATTGTATAGTGTCATATTAGTAAAATAAACTAATATGTGATAAATCGGAATTCCACTTAAGACTTTAAGAGTTTGTTGCAGGTTATTAGTTGTTGCATACATAAGGCATGATTCAAGTTATCGAGTTGCTGCATACACAAGTCGAGA
>JASCZI010000860.1:0-15218 GCA_036250425.1 Stylosanthes scabra | reverse complement strand
CTTGAATAATATATATATATATATATATATATATATATATATATATATATATATATTATAGTTTGCATTGGTTGGTTTAGCGAACCTATTTAAAACCCAGCAGACCAATTTTATGGTCCAACAGTTGATATATTTTACCCGAAAATTTTCTGTAAGATTTTTCATGCATTCCATAAAACAGTCATAAAAATTTGAAAGTATCCTGATTTCTGTTACATGATAACTTGAGTTACCTAGGTGTAGCTCAAAAGCTGAAAGAAGAAGTGTTTGAAGAGCATCCATTTCCTGAAGGTACACTGCCAATGCAGATTTATCAAAATTTCTAAGGGAAACAATTATAAATGTATTAAAATATATTAGCAATTAAACTATATAGTCATTTGCAGACATGAAATTTTCTTCCATGTTCATCATTCTTTCTTCTACTCTTTGTTTGCATTTAGATATGGTCATTTGATCTCTTAAAGCTAGAGCTTCAAGTTTGTTATTAACCTTTAATTTACTTTGAAGTTTAGACAATGAACTCAACTGCTCAAACCTCTATTATGGAGGCAAATGTGATTTGCAATTTGTTTTGACTTCCATACAGGACATTTGCTTTGAGATGCTAATAGATTTTGGAACCAGTTGAATTAACATAATGGTTTACTAGTAGTTGTGTGATGTTATTCTGTTGGTTTTGATGAAACCCTCCTGTGACACCTTACAGCTGATAACCAATAGATCATCCCATGTTATTAACATCACTTTTTATGTTTTGATTTTACCATTGATTACATGTTTGGTTACTCATATTTAAGTTGTCATGAAAATAGATCAAGGAGGCAAAATTATGAAAATGCACGGACAGTGCCCTGTCGAAGTATGGTTTTGGGGCCACAATTTTCTGCCCCTCATTGATCACTCATGGTTGGTAATGCTCACAAATTCCTTTGCCATTTGATAATATCTAGTTCCTTTTAATTTTTTATTTTATTTTATTTTATTGGGTGTGTGTCTGGGGAGGGGGGGTTCCATATTTATATACAATTACAAACTCCAATAGAAGCAAGAGACAGGACCACTTGTGATCATTATTCTGTCCAGTGTTATAATGAAAGTATCTATGGACTTAAATTTCTTTCTCTTTCAATAATAATGAAAATAAAGGGAATCTGTTTTTTCCTGATGAAGCCATTGGGACTCGGATCCTATTATTATATATCATGAAATGAACTAACAAGATTGGACTGATTGTGGTTCTATAAAAAGAGTCTTCCAACTAGATTTTTTTATTTTTAATTTTCTCCCACTCGACTCAAATTCAAAATATTAGGAGATCAAGATGTCTAATTGTCCATTACCTTTGTCAATCCCCATTCTATAACCAGGTATCTTTAGTACATGGGAAGAGGAAAAGATGGTCATTCTTTTGTTCCAACTTCCAACCAAATCTTGTACTTTGATAATAACTTGACACTCACTAGTCACAACCTGGAACACAATCATGATTAGCCTTTAGTAAGGATGAGTCAACATCAAAAGTATATCGCATTATTGCTTATGAAGAAAGGAACAAATGTAGGCTATTGTTCCTGGTTTAGGGACTGTTTTAATTTGTAAGGAGTAATTATTTGTGGGGTGACCGTTAAAAAAAAAAACTATTACTGGGGTTTTTGCATTTATGAATTTTAATGTAATGTCTCTAAGCTCCTTTCTTCTTGGATAGTATGTAAGTATGATAAAAATAAAATTTAAAATTTGTAAGATAATACTATACATTGTAAACTTAAGTTTTAGAGTCTTGTACCACAAATAAACATGTTTCCAAGGCTTCATTTAGATTTTCTAATTGAAATATAAAATATTATCCTGATGGTTAGATATTGGAATCACATTTTAAATTGAGAAAAAAAAATGTTATCCGTATTAATTGAGATGGCTATTAATATTAAGATTGGTCAATGCCATCAAGCTCTTCAGAGCGAGGTAACTAAACTAATAAAATGAGAGTCTGATTTACCTTTAATCAAGATAGTAAATAAAACTTACACATAATGAAAATTATAAATAGAACAGTGATTAATCTTAATTTGTCACTTTATTGATCATCTCCTTTGATTCTTTCAACACGTTAACCTTTTCCATGAAAAAAGAAAGAAAGAAATTAACCTTTTCGAGGCACTTGTATTTCACACTATCTAAGGCTTCAAGTAAGTGATGTTTCTTGTAAAAAAAAAGAAAAGAAAAGTAAGTGATGTTTATTCATTATACACATTTTTCAAGTGAGTTTGGGATCTAGTTACCCAAGTTACGGCTGTTCACAATGCAACTTTTATTAAGAATAAAAATAATATAATAATCCGAAACGTTTCACTAGTTAAAAAGTAGGTAGATAGTATATGCTAGAAGTTTGAAATGTTGAATCTTAAAATATTGCACGAGTGTGGTCATATAATAATAATGAGCTATATAAGAAAAGTTTTTGCAAATGTAAGAGAAACACATGCAAATAATTTGAGTTGTAAGAACTAAGAAGGGAAATGTAACAGTAACAAATTTTCCATTGTTTTACCTACCTAAGAAGACAAAATTTTGATCCTTAATTCCGTCAGAAATTTCCAGCTTTGCTCAAAGCACGAGAAAGCAATACGTGGTTGCATTGAGTCAAACCCATCAATGCACTGAATTTGGAGTACACTCATTTAAGAGCTGCTTCGGGAATAGTGAGAATGAAATCATGATGCGAGTTTGCTAAAACAAGTGCCAAATCCATAATTTCAGCTGCAACATATTTGAATTCAGAATTTTACCAGAAATTCTTAAATTATATACAGGTAAACCTAGCATAACAAAAGAAAAAAAATAAATAAAAACTACGCATAAAATATTCGAACGCTCATAAAACTACCATATATGATTGGAATGAATAGTAAATAAGGTAGATGAGGCTGCTTTTTTTTAATATGGAATTGGTGGGGTGATTTACCATGAAATGATCCAGGTTGGGTGATTTCTTTGAATATGGGGAATATTTTTTTTCCAAGAACCAAGGAGAATGCGTCGGGGACGCATTGCATGGAAGAAAAAAAAATTTAAGCAAAAGGGAATGTGGCAATGACGGATTGCATTATAGAATATGGCAATGATGGATTGCATGTTATTTTTTTTAAAATTCTTGAATTGGAATCCGTATTGGACACATTGTTTGAAGAAAAAATTGTATAAAAAACGAGATGTTCACACTGGGTAATGTAATTTATATGTTGTCTCCACGAATGTGAACATAAGTTGTGATCAAACTATATAATTTAAGACTATGTAGTTTGTAGAATTTTGTATCAAGTTTCCACCTGCGTTTTCTTATGATGTTTTTCAGTAAGTTAAGTCATTCAAATTTAATACAGGACATCATCAAATAAAAGTGTCCAAATATGATATAAGTCACAACATATTTGTCCAACATACTCAGAATTTAATATAGTACATTATCAAATAAAAGTCTACAAAAGCAAATAAAATTATTCAACAATTCGTCAACATCTACTTCTTCTTAACACGATCCTTTACGTTCTTGTAAAGTCTGGAAACACCTTTCTTCAAACCTTTTGGCGACCAACCCGATGGAGTAAATCGGTTAGGACTATGCCGAGAATTTTCAGTCCTCAACTCGTACCTCGTTCCGGCATCCTTTGGTGTGGATGATCCAGCGGCACTGTCCGACGCGTCACCTGAATTAAAAAAAATGAGATAACATACGACATGCGAATACTATATGACAAACTTCATATCAGCTAACAATAGGTGGTCCTAATTAGGCATTGTAAATATTACCCTCGTTGTCATCATCGTTGGCGTCCATGACCACGTAATCCTCCTCCTCATCCTCATCCATATCAGTATCATCGCTGTTAGATCGATAAGTGTCCATGCGACGCATATAGCGAGCAGCTTCTTCGTCTTCCTGAATTGATGACGCATTGAAATTAAGATCAATGTCACGTGCGGTATTCGCACGACGAACACCATCTTCCCAAATTCCTCTCCTGTTGAAACTACGACTAGAATCAAATGATTGTCTAGCGGCCGAGTGGCCGGATGCAACAGGTGCATTGAAATGAGAATCGACGGATAAACGACCCGGTATAGCCTGAGTGGTCTGTTGCGCTTCAACTTGGTTTTCTTCTGTAACCGGTGCTTGCTGTGCCATTTCATGCTCGTTGGCCATGCCACATAACGCATTAAAAGCAAGCGGGTCCATGTTATCAGACAGATACGGAGCAACACCTTCCATAAACGTCGGATATGGGAAAGAGCTAGTTGACGGCATGCTTCCACACATTGGTTCCTGTTGTGGGGGAATATAAACGGGAGTCGGTGAACGCTGTGGGACATAATAGGTCTGCTGAGATTGTTCTGGTTCTTCTTCAGGCCCATCAGTATCATCATGATGCCCTTGGTTTGCATCAAATGCTGACAGTTCCAAGAAAGCCTTGTAATTACCATTGTGCCAAGTAATGTAATCGTCCAAGGGTATGCCTACTGGTGGGGAATAATTAGGATGCCACACAGGAACTCTGTTAAGCCACTGACCTATCCAGTCTCTGTACTCGTTCCGCCAATTTTTGTTCTTAGGACCGGTCAAACATTCATTGTGGTTGCCACCCAAGGATTGGGGCTCTCCAGGAATGCATTGAGCCAATCCAAATTGTCTCATCACCCTATCCGTTGGACACCACTCAATGCACTCAAATGATATTAAGGGCGACGGTGCATTCCACAAATCCGCACGTGTGAAAATGTCGTTTGGCACAACATTAGGACCAAGTCGGTGTTCATCATATGGTGTCCACACGAACTGAGGATAAAATGAAAACAAACCAATTTAGTTCATATGTAAAAAAATATCCGCCTGTATATATCAATAACATTTTTCCATAAATATCAACGCACCATATCATTGGTGATGTTGTCAAACATCCTCCTGTAGTCATCGACTTTCCATCGCCTCTGTTCTCTATTCGGGACGACCCAATTCACCCACCTGAAACAACATTAAGTATTTTCAATAACTGTTCTAATGGAAACATAAATACTAAAATTAATACTATTCCATTTTATACTTATATTACTTACCGGCGAGCTAGCGGAAAAGATGGTGCAGTCAAAACCGGGGCGAGGAATGGCATTCTCTCCCAAGCCCATACATGCAAAAGCGCCAGAGGCCCATCTATATCCAGACAATCGAATTGGGTCGCCCTGCATAGACCTCTGTTGAGGTGGGCAAGACACGCACTGCCCCAACTATATACGTTTATCTGAGTAACATCACGAAGCAAGGGGAGAAACTTCGAGTGTACATGGGTTGAGGACTTGTCACAAAACAAAGTTGTTCCGAACAATTCCATGATGTGCAACCTTACATATCTATTTATGGATTCTTCATCAATCAACCTAATAGAGTTTTTAACCGTGCGGATCCATGATAGCTTGATGAAACTGCTAGCCTATCATTCGGTTGGACACCGAAATTAAGCATGCACTCTCCCTTCAGTGCCTCAATGCTGGTTCCGGTCCAACCAGTCACCGGAACTCCATGCAAACTCAACCCAAGTATCATTGCCACATCCTGTAACGTCACCGTAACCTCTCCTATTGGCAGATGGAACGTGTGGGTACTAGGGTCCCACCTTTCCACAAGGGTGGAGATCAGCGTCGTCTGGCACGTTATTTTGCCCGTTATTTGTGATGTGTGGTAGAAGCCGGTATTTATTAGTTTCTCATCTACCCTACGGTCATAGTCACTCGAAGTGGATAAGTGCTTGGTGCGCAATTTTCTTGATCGCTGCATGAAAAAAAATTAATTAAACTCAAACTCGTATGTTATCATGTTAATTACGGAAAGTAAATGATAGTGAATCCCATTATTTTAAAATCATTTAAAAGCCTAAACTAAATTGAATAACCATATAAAATATTTTGGTTTTGAATAAATGCGTATTCACTATTTTCTTTGTTTGCTATAATTAATAAAATATTTAATACAAAAATAATAGCCGTGACTTAATTAATAAAATACCTTTACTCTAATCCCAGTTTCATGAGAAAATAAATCTCTTCTTCATTTAAAAATAAAATGAAATAATAGCCAATAAATTGATGACTTCATGTAAAAATGTTGGTTAAAATTAATTTCACATAGACCACGGTTTACATAGGCCACGCTTTATATCGGCCACGTTTTTTTCCACATCAAAGTTTAGACAGCAACCAAGCGTGCCAATTGATCACAAAAAGCGTCACATTTGATTGCGTCATGCTGCGATAAGCGTGGTTAAAGGTAAAATACCGTGACTGAATCCTAACCATGCCTAAGCCCTAATCAATAACCAAATTAATAATAATCTCATCAATTATTTTATTTTATTAATAGTAGGAAACACTAACACATAAACCAAAAAAAAACTCATGTTCCTTCCTTCCTCTTCCTACGGTGTCAAACAAAAAAAAAGGTCACCATCACTAATAATCACACCATCAACACAAAGTGGTCCCTAACAAGATATATTTTAATCTAAAAAATAAACTAACAAGAGATATATTTTTAATCACTCCCAACTAAACTAAACTAAACTAATCACATTTAAAATCATACTAAACTAAAAAAATAAACTAATCACTGACAACTCTCTACACTAAACTAACAAGATATATTTTAATCTAATCATAATAATAACCAAAAGATACACCAATTATATATTTTATCATAAAAAGATAATAAAAAAAATCTTACATATTCAGGCTGCTCAAACTTATGAATAATGTGTTTCTTTAGTTTCACCATTTTTTTCAGATCACCACTACCACCTTGTGTGTTGCTGGAGATCAACAATGAGGAAGAAGCTCAAGGTTTCCTTCTGTAACATGCAAGTGGTTTGTGTCGAAGAAGGACACTCTCCATCGCCCACATCCTATATACATTCATTCCCTAGTCATTGGATCTACGCTCTTTCCATCTCAACCGTTGGATCCAAGTACTTTTTTTTTTCTCCAGGCCTTGAGGAATGCGTCAAACACGGACTCCCAGCCCAATGCGTCGCTGACGGATTCAAGACCAATCCCCACCGTCAGATGCATGCTTGGGATCATCTAGGCCGTCGAATCAACTTTTCTCTCTCCATTCAATGCGTGTCCGACGGATTCTCTCTCCATAAGATCCGTCGGATTTTCACCAAACTCAATCATCGCCGTTCGTTTATTTAAATTATCTGATTTTAAAATAACAAAAAGAAAATAAAAAAAGGAATGCGTCATCGACGCATTGCATGGGATTCTCGAAAAAAAAATGAACCACAACAAAAAGCCATATATATTCACGTTAAACTCCCCACTGTCATCATATTTTCGTTTAACCCCCACTTTCCTCCCATATTAAAAATAATTTTCCGGTAGATAGCGGCCATGATGACACTGCATTTTCTAATTATGATTGAAAAAAAAATCAAAATCTAATCTTGAAAGAATATTTTGAGAATATATATTTTAGGTTTGATATTTTTATCATGTTTTAAAATATTTTGAGGATATTTTTATTATTAATAAAAATCAAGAGTATGTTTATCAATTTCTTCAAAAATCAAGGACAATTTTAACTTTTGATAGTTTACTAAGATTATTGAGGAGCGAACTTAGAAAAATAAAATTGACTTAGCTATTGATTATAAAAAATAATTAATGATAAGAGTAAAATCTTAGTCATTAGGAATTAAATAGAATTTAATTACTTAAATAATATTATTTAGCTTTCATAAGTAATTCTTTATGATATTGCACGGCGTGATACATTAACAATTAAAGTAAAAATGTGCAATATACTATGCTCTTCAAGGAGTGACAAATGTTCGATAAAATAAACTTTATTTTATTGAAAAAAAAAGGTAACAAATGTATTTATTATTATTATTATTTGACAAGTCAGGTAGCTTTAATAATTAACATAGGTGTTACGGAATTAATATTAGAAAATCATTAGAAGTTAATAATTAAGTTATTATTTAAAATTAAAAATTTATCATTCAAAATTAAAAAATATTATCATTCAAATAGAATAAAAATGATCATCAACATGATATAAATTATCATTTATAATTTATTTATTATCATTATCAAGTACATTAGTTTCTATATATATTGGTTCCAACACCTTCTGAATAATTAATTTGTAATCTCTTATAATTGAGGATGAGGGTATAATTCTTCCAAGTAAACGTCCACTAGAAGTTGAAGAGGAAATTTCCCAACAAAACAGGAGGAGCCTACAATAAATTCTGGTTTATCCAGTTTTATCATTAGGAAGTAGTGATCACCATTATTTCAATGACTTTCTATTTTAGACACCAAAAAAAAAAAAAATGACTTTCTATTTCTATGATTGCAAGTTGTTGGTCAAAGTTTATGAGGTAGGGCTATTATAAGAGAACACGTTTTGGAGCCTTTACAGCCAAAAAAGTAGACCAATTATTCATAAAGATACGAAACAACATTGCCAAATAATTTTCCTTCAAAAAATAATCACGATAAATTAAGAAAAGAAAATCAACCCTATTTTCTTTAAAAAAAAAATCATAAAGGTTAATTAGGTAGAAAAACCTAAAATATTTAAATATCTATTTCATACGTAAAGCTAAGTTTATTGGAAGATCCAATCTAATTCTATACGAATAATGTCAAGGAGATAATAATATAATTTTATTTTATTTAACTTAATATTTAAATTAATAATTTTAGGTATACACATATTTTTTAAATCAAATATAACTAAGTCATTTATTCTATATTAAATAAAAGTTCATTTTAATTTTAAATAAAAATTCTCTTTTATACTATTTTTTATGTTATTTAACATTGCAAAAGTATTCTATTTAATTTAAAAATAAATTATTTAATTAAACTTGATTTGATAAATAGGTGTACACCTAGCGTTACCATTTATAAATATATAATTATATTTTATAATATCTAAAATTACTCATTTATTTTAATAATAAATGATAAATATACATTTATAAAAAATTAAGCTACTTTAATTTTTTTCCTACCTCCCAAATATTTTGCCTTTTATAATAACTATAAGGATAAAGTATAATTTTTGTCATCAACATTTGCAAAAAATTTTAAAAATATTCATAATATTTAATTTGATTTAATTTTATCTCTAACGTATTTTAATAGTTTTGAATCTACTTTTATCGTTAATTTTTTTATAATCAACATATAATTAAGATTTCTTTTCTAATTTTACCTTTCTTTATATATCATTCACTACCACCAATACCCATAAAATATAGAAATTTATGAGTTTTTTATAGTCAAACATGCATACTTATATATTATTGTTAAGCCATTATGTTTTCGATAAAATATATGCATCATGTTTCCAACACATAAATACCATTCAAACACAAAAAGTTTTAAAGATCAGACATAGTATGTGTATAATATATATTTTTAAATAAATATTAAAATTGATTTTTAAAAATTTTAGATAGAATTTTTTGGTCTAATCCAACAAATTTTCAATCTCTAAAAATAATTAAGAATTATTACTATAGAACAAATTGAACCTTCCATCACTTTGAATCAAATTTTTAATAAATATATTGGATGAATAAGTTTCTAATAAATTTTATTATAAAATAATTAAGTCCCAGCTAGATATAAGTACAAAATAAATTATTTTTTTTCGAACCAATTGATGAAAGGATTAGTCTATCCAACAAAAATAATTTCAAAATTCATTAGAGAATAAAAACTTATTAACAATTTAAGTGTCTAATGTTAAATTATCTTAAAACTAATTTAGGTGTTTATTCTTTGAAAATGGATCGGAAGAGGACACTTTACCATGACACATTATACTAGTCGTGACTATAGTTTATATGATACATATTTATAGCATATAGGTTTGAATTTGTTGAGTGAATTAGGTTTCATCGCACATATACTATAGAAAACAAGTCAGGTATACTCTAGAGTATCAAACTCCAAGGTTTATAACTATTGATTATAACCGTTGATTGAAGAGTTATAAATCTTTATACGTTAGAATCAATAATTATAAATCTTGAAATTTGGTATTCCAAAATGTACCTAATTTACTTTCTATACTACATGGTAATTAACTACTTAATTACATATACTTAATTAACTTTCAACAATAAGATCATCTATTTAAGAATTATGTGATTAACCTAACCTAGTTCGGTATTTGCATATACTAGAATTATGCAAGTTATCTTATTAAATTTTCTGTGTTTTTTCCCCTATATATTATTGTGGTAGTGGAAATTCACTAATTCAGCAATAAATAAGAAACTTTGCACCTCCCAATTAATATTGAACAATATATAGTACTATGGTCAAACCTGCGTGAATTCAGTGTCACACCAACCTCACTGTTTTCGAATATTGAATTCAAATATTTTCTCCTGATGAATGCTAAGCTTCTCGCTTCTCATTTAATCTCTCCACTGAAATGGAGTGTTCTTATGAGTTTTGACTGCCCCTTCCTTGTCGTATCTTTCAGAATTTAATGTGATTTTGGATTAAAAGTAGCAATATAGTTTTTAAAAATAATAGATAATTTATAATAGAAAAACTATTTATTATCACCTATAATGTATTTGGATATATTTTACATGCATTATTTAAGTATTTATTAAACAAATTAATATATATATTATATTGTGTAATAATAATAATAATTATTATATTATTATATTAATTGACCAAATTTAAAAGGTAAAGGGTTGGAGCCGCATTGCTTGATACTTGGAAGTCTTATTCAGCTGATAAGTGGCATTCATGAAATAGCTACAAGTGTCTATCGATGAGTGATTATTCATGCAATAATTTAGGGACTTAATTAGAGCAATAATTCTGAAATTTTGGTATATTTATTTAAAATTTGAGATTAAAATTATGCTCATTAAATCAGGAAATTAAGTAGAGCAATAATTCAACAACAATCCTACTAATTCAAGTAATAATTCTGGATATTTAGGATGACTATTTGAAATTTGAAAATGTTGATTCTACTAAAAAATATAATTTATACTAAAAATTCAGGAAATTTAAGATTGACTATAATTGAAATTTAAGATTTTAATATGAAATTTGAAATTCTGGTCATTTATGATTTTACTAGTATTTTACTATTTTACTAGTATTTTACCCATGCGATACATGGGATTTATATTCCAATTTAATGTAATAAATTAGATAAAGTGATTTGTAAGAAATAATTTATCAACTAAGTAAGTGCAATCAAATTTAAATGTATTAAATTACATGACTATTGTGAGATACCTGACTATAGGAAATGTCTCATGTCGGTATGTTGGTAAAATTTTTTTACCACAACGCTATCCCTACATTTGAAGTTATCAATTCTCACCAATAAGCCCAAATACGAAATATATGATTTTTCTCTTCCTCTCTCTCTCATTATTCTCTCTCCATTTCTTTCTCTCACCTTCGATCTTTCTCTCCTTCTCCCTCCCTTTATCATTTTCCTCTCTATTTTCTTATCTATCTCTCCCTCCCTCCCACGATCCCTCACTATCTCTTCCTCTTCGGCTTTCTCTCTCCTTCTATCCCCGTCATTATTTCCCATTTTCTTTTCCTCCCCTCTCTTTCTCTTCCTCCATTTCTTTCTCTCATCTTCGCTTTCTCATTCTCTCTTTATTTATAAGAAATAATTATCAATTAAGTAAGTGTAATCAAATTTAAATGCGTTGAGTCCAATATTTAACCCTACATTTGAAGTTCTTACCAATGAACCCAAATACGAAACATATGATTTTTCTCTCCTTCCTCCATCTCTCTATTTCATTCTCTTTTTATTTCTTTCTCTCACCCTTGCTCTCTCTTCCTCTCCCTCCCTCACTCCTTTTTTCTCTATTTCCTCACCTTTCTCTCCCTCTCTCCCCGCTCTTTCTCTCTCTCCTTCTTTCCCCCTCTCTTTCTATCTCTCTCCCTTTCCACATCGCTCTATTTCTTTCTCTAACCCTCATTTCCTCTTCCTATCTTTCTATTTCCGCATCTCTCCTTCTCTCCCCCGCACCCTCCCCCTCTTCTTCTATATATTTATCTCCCATTCTCTCTCCCTCACTTCATCCCCCACTTTCTTCCTCTCCCCTTTTTCTCTTCATTTCTTTATTTTCCCTCTCTCTCCCCTCTCCTTTCGTCTCTTCTTTTCTTTCTTTATTTCCTTATCTCTCTTTTTTCTATCTATATTTCTTCCTTACTTCCTCCCTCTCTCTTCCTCATCTCTTTCTCCCTTTTTCTCTATCTCTCTTTCCCTCTTTCTCCCCCAATTATCTCTCCCCCTCTCTTTCCCTCATTCTCTCTTCCCCTTTCCTTCCTCTTTTCCTTGATTTCTCTTTCACACTACCTCTCTCCCTCTCTTTCTCACCATTGCCCTCTTTCTCATCTCTTTTTCTTCCCCTTGTTCATGAATACACAAATTTCATCGATATAATATTATTATTATTATTGTTATTTTTTTAAAAAAATTCAGGCGGGAAAGACCACCAGCCAACTAACTCACCAATTCATTTATAGACAAAGCATGAAAGGATTTTAGAATTGTCTGAATAAGTGGGAATAGACAATAAAAAAAATTAATTATTTTAAAATTACTTCAACAATCATATCATATATTTAAAATTTTAATTTCTAAATATAATTAACTTAAAAAATAAATAAATAAAAACTTTATCTAAAATCACTCGACAACCATATAAATATAAAATTTTATAATTTAATTAGAAAAATAAACCATTTTAAAATTACTTCAACAATCCTATCTCATATTTGAAATTTAAAATTTTAAATTCAGTTAATTATGCCAATTAAAAATAATTGGAAAAATAAATTTTCTAATGATGACATCTAAGCATTTAGCCTCCGAAATTCATTCTCCAGCCTCCACGTCGGCCATTGAGCTTCCTAATTATATACTAGTAAGATAAGATTTCTGATGAATATCAAAAAATGTTTATAAATAATTCAAGTAATTATTCAGCAATAAATCATACTTTTTAGATATCTCTTTCATTCATTTCTGAGAGAGAGAAAATACGTGAGACAGAGAAGTAAAACGCGACGGAGAGGAGGAGCTACTGCCGTTACCAAGCCACTGCTCTCCCGCCGTCGTTGCTAGAGGAAGCCTAGTTATAATTTGTTTTGCAGGATCCGAAGGTATTAAGAGAAAAAAAAAACAAATTCTTTCCCTAGTTTTAATGATTTTAGAACACTGATTTTGCTCTTTTGTACTTTTCAATTCTTTTCTATTAATAGGTTCTTTGAATCTTCTCTGATCTTTCTCTTTTCTCTTCTCTTCAATTCATTTCATATTATGAGTTATCAAGAAGTTACAAAATCAATGTTATAATAATAGAAAAGTTTACACCACAATCTCCAGTCTCCACTTGCATACAACCATGGGTATCAATTATTCCATTATATATTCTATGATATAGTATGTTTTTGAGATATTTAATAGCACTTCTCTTAGTATGTATATGCTATGTATGACTTTTTATTTCAGGACTTACAGATGCTGATTCTGCTATACCCTCTTGATCTCTTTGAACACGTTCTCTCTTGGGTACTATTTTATTTTTCTCAATTTTATTTTTCCCTTTGCCCATGTTCTTACCTTTTTTCTATTTGAATTATCGGGAAAAATGAAAATTTTGTGTGATCATTGTTATGAGATTTCAGACGATAAATTTGATTTGGGAAAAAATTGAATTTTGTCTACACCTATGAAAATCTACCTAACTTGCAGGGACTCATCGTGTTCTAAGACTAGCAATTTATTGTTAATTAGCGAATTGTTTATCGTTTATTTTTCCAATGATAAAAGGATTGATCAAATTCAATATAGCATATGTCATATGAAATGTGGTTTCACTGAAACCAATGTGGATTCACTTATAATTACCATTACTTGCTACCATTTATTTCAGTTTTGCAATGGTAGTAACTCTTTTTTTTTTTTTTTTGAGTATTTTAAGTTTTTAATGGACACAATTAATTTAAATATTTCTTTTCCTCTCTCTCTTTTGATATAAACATACTATACCAAAATTATTTTTACAATACTTTTTTTAAATAATTGATTCACTAATAATTTTACAAAAAATATATTAGCTTAAATTAGGAATGAATTCTCTCAAGACTTTTTATAAACGTTTTTTGTCAAATATGATTTCTCATTATTCAATATTTTCTCTTATAGTTTTTTTGTCTCACTTAAAAAATAAATGATAAGAAATTATATTTTATGAAATAATTGACAAAAAAAACTTAAGAGGATTCATTTTCTTTAAATTAAATAGAATTGTCACTCGCGCAAAGTGCAGGCATATATATATATATAACTAGTCTACCTTTTATTCGTCAAAACCGTGTTGGAAGGGTAATCAATATGCTTTTCATGTAAATTGTCTTACCCATGATGTCTATTCGAAATAAAATACTAGTGGTCATGCCAAAAGTTTGGCTGCTTTCTCCAAAGTTAGCATTTAAAAAAAAAAATGTTGTGCAACCAACAAGCACCACAAGAATTCTGTTAGATAGCGGCGGTTTTTTCCGGCGGTTTTTAGAAACAGATTATCGGCGGTTTATGTGGCGATTTATGTAATTGGTCGGCAACTTTTGCGTTTAGCGGCGGTTAAATCAACGCAATTATTGTCGCTTTTCGAGGGGTTTACCACCGCTAAATAGGTGGTGTTTAGCGGCGGTTATATCAAAACCGCTGCTAAACGGAGGTGTATCATCATTATTTTGTGTCGTGTTTAGCGGCGGTTTTAGTGGTTTTAGTAAAACCGCCGCTAAACTTGTTGTTTGTGGGTAAGTTTCATTCCTAATTATCATTATTATTATTACTTCAATTGTTTAAGTGTCTAGTTTATATTTATCACAACATATGTTTACAAAATTTAAATGATAAAAATAATATTTCACATCACGCAAATCTAATAAATTAAAAAGTGACGATTTTAACTTTTAGAGTTAACAAAATATTTTTTATAAATAATAAATAAGACATAAACCATAAATTAATTAGACCTCTTAATGAAAATATCAATAATTTAATTTACATCATTTAAAATAATGCACAACATAAATATATATATATATATATATATATATATATATATATATAT
>JASCZI010000858.1:14169-24332 GCA_036250425.1 Stylosanthes scabra | reverse complement strand
AGGATCGAGCCATATTTGGCACTGATTCCTCACAGATTTACTCCCAAAATAACGCGGAGCACTACGGGTATATAAAGAGAGGATCCACTCCTCTCTCAGGTACGTCCTCTAAACCCTACCCAATTACATGTGTTAGGAGAACTCCCAAATCCTTATTTGGGGAAGCTCTATTAACGCATACCTACCTTTCACATAAACCTCCAACCTTCCGTCTTGACACCACCGGTTACGCCGGTAGTCCCAAATCCTCGAAGGTACATTCTGTACACTTCTTTTAATATGAATCGCATTATTCCACATAGCTAGAGTAAATAAAGTTAGTTGTGCTAATAGTATCTTGTTAATGTTAATAGTTTAAAAGCTTAATTTAAATATTTGTTTGTAGCATCAAAACTTTAGTACTAAAGTTAAATCCTTGTCACATGTAGAGTTCATTTATGTATGTCCTGCGTGTAAAAGTATTGAGTATGGTCAGCATTTTGTTCCAATAATCCCGAAACATGTATATCGTTCAACTTTCTATAATACTCACAAATGTTCCAATTCTCATTCTTCATTAATGGAACATATATAAAAGAGCATCGCCAAATTAAGACATTCACTACATTAATTATAATGGCCACGGAATCAAACCATATTCTGAATAAATCACACATAAAAGCATGGAAAAGCACCGAAATTACATTGTTATGCAAATTTTATTAGACATTTAATTTATCATAACTATTATTGAGTAGATTATAACTTTTATACACGTTTGCTTTTTTCAAATTATTATCTATCCTTATACTCAATAAATCTACCAAATAGACATCCAAGCGAGCATGCATATAAATATATCTTTGGCTACCCTAAAAGTATTTTGTTCCGTAAAAAGCCATACATTTTTATTGAATGAAAAAGAGAGATATTTCAACCTCTTGAAGCCAAATATTACTACTATGAGAGTTTCTCTAAAATGGAACGAATTAATTAAAGCGTTTTGTTTCTTTTCTTTCTTTTTTGGTATTTTGTAACAATATATAATTAAGCTTTTGAAAAGTTATTCGAACAGATCTAAATTCATATAGATATAAAAGATTCTCTTACAATACATATTTTACATCTTACATCTCAAAAAATTAAAGTAATACATAGATAATGACTCACACATTTTTCTAATAAAACCTACATCTTTACCATTTACATCTTTACCAAATAAGTCACCTTAAACTTTTCATGATTCGTTTGGCATATGATTATATAATCGGGCCCCCAAGGTCACGGATATGTCTTTTAATAGCAAAGTATAGTAACGAAAGTTACAAAATTTATGTCATAAGGCACATGTATATGTAGGCGATGGAACAAAGCAAAGTGTTGCAGGACGAAGGATATGGAGGTGGATATGCTTGCTATCTTTTGAAAATTACAGGGCCTTCCAACGCAATATAGTAGGTCCCATTTAAAAAGCTATCTTTGGTTTGGATAATTTGCGTGACATCATTATAATTCACCAACCAAAAGGACAATAATTGAAGGAAAATTAAATATTCATCATTCTGACTTGGAAGTGAACCTGTTAGAGCCACAATTAAAAAGCTATATGTTATATGAGATAATTCAAAGCCTTTATTTTATTATATGTTTAAACGGATTAGTAGATAAACTTTGCAATATGAAACTCATCAATGCACACGCTAATTAAAATTTTAAAACGTATATCTTATTGGAGTTGTTTAACGCCATCCATTAAAGTTGGATTTGATGAACGATTTCGTATAGCTCTTAAAATTGGCTCACACTCATTCGGCTTGTCTTCTTGTGTCCAAAAATAATATGGGACGAAACTTTTCTTTTAAAAATATAAAAATTATTCCATGGCTTGTAAGCATAGCATTTCTAGCCATTAATACAAGTTCGTTGATGTGTATGGATAAGAATGTAGAAAACTGCACTTTCATGTTCTATCAGTACATACATTATGCACTAGTTGTATGCGAATCTTGATATATAAGAATAATTAAGATATACGACATTTGATTGTTGTTTTGATTAACTGTTTATTATTATTATTTTGCAATAATAAAATATGGGATTGCTTATTAATTAGAATTAAAGGATTAGAGGCTGTTGTTTATTTTGTGATAATTAAACACGTCAAGGCCTGCGGCATCCCTATCCACTATATACATGCACCAATCCACGACCAAAATAAATACATGCACCAATAATATTATTGAAATTGCCATTTTGTCTCTTGAAAATAATTCAATAAATGATGATCTCCATAAATTATTATTTGGATGCATTTCATTCGGACAGAATTGCCACGAGGACTTAAATAGTTATAGCTGTTTCATTATAACATTATTATGGTTATTGTTAATTTGTTATTCACGTATGTCAGGTTTAATATATGACCAATTCAATGACCCACCCGAAAGAAATCAAAGCCAATCATTGTCACAGAACTTGGTCCACATGCATCAAATTAATTAGGGTTACCTGTATCACCCCTACTTATTAATTAATTCATAGATAGAGATATATGTATCTGTATGAAAAATTGAGAATCATTCTATTATTTGTGTGAGTGCGTGGTTTATCTATTACATTTGCTTTAATTAAGATAATAATTTATTTATTGTTAACTGCCAATAATAATGTTTACTCATAGCCTCAACATTTGGATGGCACATGTGCTTCGATTATATTAATTAACAGGGCAACCTTAGATTAATGATAGAAATTAAGATGATATTGCATGACAGATCGAAAACAGCATGAAATTAATACGGTACTCAATTAGCATGGTGAAGTCATGGATGGAATATTTATAAAAAAAAATTCCGTGGTAATTTAAAAACTAATCTATTACGAATTAAAATTTTATTGAGTTTTTATTATTATTCATTAGTTAACAACTTAATTATTATATACATAAATAAATTTAAACACTTCATGTCTGTTTAAGTGAATGAATAAACTAATCACTTCATATTTTGACCTGATTTGGATAGATAATATAACATGGATGAGATATTGTTATTGAAGAGGGATATAATTAATTTGGTGGCCACCGGTAAAGATACATAGGATAAGATATGGCAATCCAAAATGTACTTATCAAAGTATGCATAGAAGTGGGTTGATTGTTGAAGTCATCATAGGACAACCACCAATGAAAATAGAGTTTAGTTGCCACCCGGCGTCTTCACTGTTTTCTCTCATTATTATTATTTGTAATTTGTAATTGTAATAATTGCCATTTTTCATCATTGGAGGACGTAGAAGAATGGTGTCCTTGTAGGCTCGTAGCCACTCCAATTCTTGAAGATATCAACTTAAATTATTACGTATACATGTAGATGTGGACGGTAGCATTCATTTGGTAGCATCCAATCATCCGCTACCAAATTGCTAATGTGAATAATACTGAATTTGAATATCATTATATTCACCACAAATCTTGGCACACCTTTTAGCCATATATAAACTCTGACAGAAAAATAAATAAATAAACTCCCGTGATGCCCTTTCATTTGATTTACGGTAAAATATTGGGACACTAAAATTTGGGGATAAAGATAGTCATAATTTATTTTAAAAAAAATAAATGTATAATATTAAATATAATAAAACTGTGTTCTTTTAAAATATTTATGTTTTTTTAATTAGAGATAAAAAATAATTTGCTAAACTTATTAATTATTATTCTCTAACTCAAAAATCTATATACGTAAGATCAATATGTAAGATTGAAAAGTATTGTTGTTAATTAAAGTGAATGAAATTAATTTGAATTTAATAAAAATCATTGATATTAATTGAATAAGAAAAAGAAAGAGAAAGAGAAAGGAACTTAAATTTATGACGTAACATAGTTTAGGCTATAAATAAGGGATAAATGGTTCCATCCTTAGGCTTGAAGAGAAAGCGCGGCCACAATGGGCGCCGACAACCTCAAGTTCCTCTGCAGCTACGACGGTAAGATCCTCCCACGCTACCCCGACGCCAAGCTCCGCTACCTCGGCGGCCACACCCGCCTCCTCTCCCTCCCTCGCTCCACTCCCTTCTCAGGTTAGTTAGTTCGTTACACACCAACCAACCAACTATCTCTCTCTCTCGGCATGCATAACTGATAACTGAATTCCGTTACAGAGCTGCTTCTGAAGCTTGGAGACATCTGCGGTTCCCCCGTCACTCACCTCCGCTGCCAGCTACCAACCGAGGACCTCGACGCCTTGGTCTCCATCACCTCCGATGAGGATCTCTCTAACGTTCTCGAGGAATACGACCGCCTTTCATCTTCCAAGATCAGACTCTTCCTTTCATATTCCTCCTCCTCCTCCTCCTCCTCTTCCTCTTCTTCTTCCTCCTCGCCGTCTTCGTTTCGCCCCCAAATGTGTAACGGAACCAAGAAATCCGCTGTCACTGCCAGAAATGCTACTTTCCCCTGCTACGGTTACCGTGTACCGGGAAACGCCGGTGGTGTGGTTTACCTCGCAAACAACTGCAACCACTGGCACTAAGCTTCTATCCATGGATGATGGAACAGAACAATTAAGAATCTACTTTACTAATTAAGAAAGAAGAAGAAAAGGATGTGAGTTTAAAGATAATTATTATATAAATTTGTACATATGTGATGTAAATCGCTGGGAAGGATTGGAGTATTAGATTGTGATCCTTGCTTTGACCATTAATGAATTCCAAATTAGTGATGGTGAGTGACTTCGTCTTTTTTCGAATATATATATTTTATTCTTTTTTGTTTGATGCGTTCCCTTTTTCGTTTGTTTCCACCGGGATGGCCTTATCCTATCTTCCCTTCAGGGAACCTTTTTTTAATTTCTCATCACAATTTTTACAACCTCAAATTATTTGTTTTCTATTATGTTCTAGTTATATGATTTTGACATTTGGGCTTGCAGGTTTGCCAGAAAACTGAAGCACATCTATCTCTGCCTCTGGTATAAGATGCATTTTAAGACACCCCTTCCACTGTGAGTTTTCCATTACGACTATTCTTTAATTTCATTTTACTTTTTGCCTAATCACCTGCCAATCTAACTTTTCTATGGAATAGGATCAGGTTCATTTGAAGTGCTGCTGCTATGATTATGAACCATGAACATTGGAGATGTTGAATTCGTGTTTTACTAAGAATAGCAACAAAACAGGGATGGCAAATTGGCAAGACAAGTTGAAAACCCATGTCATGGGGGACCAAAAAAACTCCACACACCATAGTAGGCTTGAAATGCAAGAAATTATTCATCAAGTGGTTCAAAATACAAATAGAAACTATCTAAGGACGACAGCTGGAACATCAATAATGAATGTTTACCGAATAACTTGAACATATTTGATACCCACTCATTCAACTACAAACAAAAAGGGGGAAAAGGTATTTAAAAAAAGCAGCATAAAAGGAACCAAAAGAATAAGAAAATACTTTTAAAAAATTGTAAGTAAAAAAAAAAATAAACATAATTTTTTTGGAAACGATATATGCTCATATACTCTCTTGTCTCTTCTCAAAAATCATGGAATCTGGTTATAAGAAAAACGACCTCCACACCCCAGAAATATCGAAAGGGAGATTCCCTTTGTTTGCCTGAGTTAGGAGAAATATGGCATATCTTAATTAAATAATTAAAAGGGATTCCAAAATCTTCTTAAATACATAACATTATCTTACGTTTTTTAGTTTTTATGAATAAATATATGGCAAGTGCTACAGTGACCACAACTAGGGTAGCTTGTACTTACTATAAATTGACTCAATTGACCGTGAAACACAATTCGATATTTAAAAAGTTAAACAATTTACTTTCTAAACTCTAATTAACTTCATTTATGGTGATAATCCAGATGCAATTAACTTTACGTGAAATTATCATTTTAAAGTTGTTAATTAAACTTTGGTCAAATATATAAATTCATCTAAATATAATTAACAAGCACTTTCACCTAAAACTACATCTGAGTATTTACTTTTCATTTATACTTCCATGCAGTTTTTTTTAGATGAAATTAATACTTAAAAATTATTAAATAATAATTTAGTGAAATATGTCAACTTATTTAATGATTTTTTTATATCAATTTTATGTAAGAACAACTAAATGTGAGTATCTATCATAGAAAACATTATTTGTTGACAGTGAGCACTTTAGGTAATAGTGTTTATCCATTTGACGCTTGATCTGTACTAATAATATGATACTGAATGTAATTAACGATGCTGCATCTTCTTTGGCCATATTATTTTTTATGTGAAAGCTAAATGTTGGTGTAGCATAATGTTTTTTCCAAATGAACTTTTTTGCACGGTTTGAGTTAGGGATGATGAATCTAGAAGAGGAAGAGCACCATAGGAGATGACAATGATTTTTTTGTTTTTTTGGGAACCCTGCCTAAAAGTAAAACTAATACTTCTTTTTGGGGCTGAAAACATTTGGTTCTTGCTGGAGGCCCATATAGACAAGGTTGTTGAAAATTATTGTTTTCGGGTCCGTTCCGTTAATTAAAAACTACTATTCCAATGATACATAAATAATATAAGAAAGTCCAAGTAACCAATATTTTGGTAATCAATATTAACCAATAAATTTAAAATATTATTATTTGTTTGATTTTATCTTTTATGGATTGAATTTTTTTTATTTTATTTGACTTTTACCTCTACTCTTGGCAAAAAATTTAGTAGCTATCTAGCATGATTCATCATATATCACATAAAATAATTAATTAAAAACTACCATATCACAGTTTATAATTAATTTTTGTGCTTGGCCGAAAATAATTATTTTGAAATTTCAGCCTATTTTTCAGTTAGTTTGTTATCATAACTAGCTCCAGAATCTTTTATTACTGTATGCAGATTTTCTTTGGAAGTCTAGCCTTGTAGGCATATAAATTTATCGTTCAAAAACAAAATTGTAAACAAAACCTACAATTTCCCTTAAAGATAAAAAAAAAAAAAAAAACTACTTAACTATACAAGTATACAACATTAAAAACTTCAACCCAAATCTTATTGTTAATCCCCCTTACTTTTTATCACCGTCCAAATTTCTTGTAGACCACCCCAACATGGGGACCAACTTCAAGCTTCAAATGGTTTATGGATGGTCATGGTCAATTGGTCATCACAAAATTAAAATCGGTCAAATATATATATAAATACACACTAGCTACTATGGCTATGATCCTAAATGTTACCAGGCTAATATATGAACGAGAACAACAACAATGTGCCTCCTCCCACTTTGGACCATATTGGTGCCTTGGTGGTAGGGCTCTGTTTAGGAAAATGTTGCATACTTGCATTTTACTGTAATTGTATGATAATTAATTTCTTTTTTGTCGTATTTATTTACTACTTATTAGTGTAGGCAATAACTACCATCTAAACCCTTCATTAAGCTAGTAAGAATAATTAATAATAAGTACTACTACTTACTAGTAGTAATTATGGATTTATGACCTGTACAAAGATTACACAGTAGTAGTACCTATTTAATTATTTTCTAATAAATCAACCCCAGCCCTTAAACTTCACAACTACGCTGTACTATTTTGTTTCTGAGCCAAATTTGGTATCATCTATGCAAACCTCGTTTAGACGTTAATTAATCCATATATTTATATTAATATATAGAGTTCATTCCCGTAACCAATTTTCATCCAATCAACTAAATTTATTATCACGTGTTAAATTATATATAAATATTAAGTTAAATAAAATAATTTTATATTATTATCTCCCTAATATTATCCTAACTAATATTGAAGAGATATATCTTCATATGATGATGAATTATTGTTCCTATTCTAATTAAAAAAAAAAACCAACTATTATATATACACCGGTAAAATTAAGTTTTTAGATTATCAAATTATCCTAATAATTGTGTAATGTGTATAAAACTCAAATCCCTAACAAATGAGCTATTGGTCTGTTAAGCTTAGAGAAGCCTAAAAAAATTAAAAAAAGTAAAAAAGATGTTGGGTAATGGAGCCTAAGTAGGTAGGAATTAAGTTTGATTTGATGATTTATGATGGTATGCATACATAGTGCATCCAATTAAAAGCTAAGCATGTATATGTGGAGCTTAATTAGGTTGTAGAATCTACTAGTAAGACGTATCCTGATATTTGATTTTTGTAGCGTTACTGATACATCCACACCCTGGAACCTTATTGCCTAGTCGTTTTTGGATGAATGAGCTGAAATACACGGACACGGTTGCTGCTACACTTTGGAGGTAGCTAGGGTTTCCTTTTTCCCTTTTCCCTTTTCCAATTGGTACTAGTGCTATAGGTAATTTATTAATAAAAAGAAGTGGTAGCCGGCATTGGCATTTGGCATGGCACCCTTGGGAATTAAGGTCAGAACAAACACCAATGCAAGGGAAGAAAGCGACTTCACAACCGGGCATTACTCCATCTAGACAATTATGTTCTCCCCTCCAAACAGTGAATAATAACAGAACAGACACGCTCACATTACTACTTTTACTTGGCTTAGCTTGTTCCCAAGGTCAACGCACGCATTGCACCACTCCCACTCTCCCATCCACTCTGCTCACTATCTCCTACTTACTTCAATTCTCACAAAACAGAAGAAATTAAACTCCACATCATTCAAAACGTACTATCATAATTCATAAACATACATAACATGCTTAATTCATTAATTAAACCTAACTACAGAAACGTAACAATTAGCAAACCCTAAAGGACGAGATTGAACATACATACATATATATATGATTTTGATTAACCTAGCAAGACATACATAGAATTAAAGGCTACTACTGACTGGACTTGTTGCATTGCAATCTAGGATAGGAAATACATATAAATATATTATGATATGATATTTGAAAGAGGTTTAGTTAAGCATTCTGCATCCTGGCTGCAAAGGCATTGAAGAGTTGTTGATACTGAAATGCATCTTCCAGCATAGTAGTAGTAGGGTTCATCATCATCAACTGTTCGTTTCCCATTGAGCCATGGTGATGAATAGGGTTAAATCCGTAATCAAATTGCTGGATTGGGAAATTTTGATGATCAAAACCCCTCATCATCATCATCTTCCTGTCATCATCATAGCCCTGATGATAATGGGAAGTGGTAGAAGAAGAAGAAGGAATGAAAGTAGCGAGTTGTTGTTGAGGAAAGGAAACGGGTGGCGCCTCGGCTTTGAGCTTCAAAGTGGTGTCACAATTCTTGCTTGGAAGGGTTTTGGATTTGGGCAAGAAACGTTGAACAATCTCTTCCAAGAGACCAGAGTCTGAAGACTCTCTAGGGAACAACTCCAATAACGACTCTTCTTCCTCAACACCTGCAGCAGTTCCGTTGTTGGAACCACCACCACCGCAACAGTTACCGTTGAAGCAGCAAGAGGAACCACCCTCCTTCATGCAAAACTGATGATACGGAGTGTTATTAGCACCACTAGAAGCGGAACCACCATCAGCAGCAGCAGAAGAAGAAGAAGAAACCAAACACGGATTCGATGAATTCAGAAACTCGCGGAACAGAAGCATGTTCAGGGGAGGATGAGAATTATTGTTGGCAGCGTTTCGCTGCTGAGTTACGCCATGGCGGCCGTTCTGAACTAACTTGCTGACGTGGCACTGCTGCTTCGGGAAGTTGAACGCTTGGAACAGTTCAGAGTGACGAAATGGGTGAGGATGAGGAGGAGAATCAGGGTACACGAAGTTCGTCCTCGCCTTCACGCCTCTCATCGCTCTCGCCGCATAGTCGTAGGCGCAGGCAGCTTCCTCCGCCGTGTCGAACGTCCCCAGCCACCGCCGCTCCTTCGACTGCGGGTCCCTTATCTCCGCCGCATAACGTCCCCATGGCCTCCGCCTCACGCCGCGGTACCTCATTGGTCCGGCGGCAGACCCGCCTCCGGCACCGGCGTCCTTGGCCAGCTTCTTGTTGTTGGTTTTCTTGTGGTGATCGGCGACGGTGGAGTCATGTTGCGGGTCGGGTTCTTGGAACAAAGGCATGCCGTTGAGACGCCTAAATGCTTCTTCCATTTTTGAGAGTGAGAGTGAAAGAGAGAGAGATAGAGGTTTTAGGGTTCAAAGTGTTGAATGGTGTGTGCAGTTAGCAGCAGTGTCTTGGTGTGTATGTATTTATGGAGGGTGCTGTTGAGT
>JASCZI010000856.1:0-12093 GCA_036250425.1 Stylosanthes scabra | reverse complement strand
TCTGATTTCTATCACATAAATGATTGATTTGCATCTTGTTTGATTCTTTGTTATTGAAACCCATATGGTTAAAGATTTGGTTATTGAAGAATAATTGATCTTTCTTTATTTGAATTGTTGCATTTGAGAAAATAGGCATTCAAACACAGTCAAGAATCATTCCATATTTCTGCATATGACTTAGAGATGAGCATGTGAAGTAATATGCATTAGGATCTTTAATAGTTCTGCTAGTTTACTTGAGATTGAATATTGTGACATTTAATTCAGTCCAAGAATCTTGTTTATTGTTAAAGATTTGAATCATGATGTGTGCATTATCTTTTTGCTTGTCTAGTTAGTCAAGAGATTGATGGTTAGATAGGTTAAAAAGAAACTAGATTGCTAAGAGATTAGGATTTAGTTATACTAGGATTCATAGTGAATTTGTGATGGTACATGTTGCAGAAAAATATTACAAACAGTGGGTTATGAAGTTGTGTTGTTGAATATCTCTTATCTCTCAATCTTGTTTCTTTTCTTGATATATCTTTCCTATTGTTTGCAGTCTTGTAATTGATAGTTGTTATAGTTTTTGAATAGTAATGTTTGCTGGTTTTTCATTTGATTTTTCTGGTTTAATGTTACATTGATTTTCTTGTTAATTGGTTTGATCTAATTGAAAAATTTGTAAGAAAGTATTGGTTAATCCCCTTTCCTCGTTGGGAACGATAACCCACTCCAGTGGATTACTACTTGATTCGATGCACTTGTCGGATTGTTGCGAATCGTTTTAGTGAAAAGATTTGCCGCATCAATTAATCTAGGATTTAGTGGGTGGTTTGCTTTTTGAGAGAAGAAAAGTAAGGGGAACAAGAAGAAATTGTTGAGTGGATAAAAAGGGAAGAACTTCAAAGAAATACCAAAGGTATTTGGGGGCACATGTATGCATGAAAACAAATTAGGGCACTTGCACAAAAATAAAAAGAAATGACGAGGGAAAAGAAGAAAAATGCAAAAGAAAAGTTTCAAAAGAAAACCTCGTCATTCCAAGTAGCGAAGCTACAGAAAATAGAAATAAGTGCATCTGCTATTCAAAGAAAAGAGGAATGCATATCATGTAACATCATGGGTTTGGGGAAATGAGTGAAGAACACATGGGTAGGTGCATCTTGGATTAATCAAAGTATTCAAGTTCAGCTCACCTTACCGAAAATTTAACTTTCGAACCTTCACCTTGGCCTCGTTACAAGCCTCGAAAGACCTTTTGATGATTACACAGGTACATGCAACAATATTGATTTGTGAGATGAAGGGCAAGTCAAGAAAAGCAGGAATTGGATGGGAACCGAGAGCCTTTCTGACCCGATACACTAGAGTAAATGAGCGTAAACACGATCGGGTGAGGTTCTTATTCCCCGACTCTATGACTTGTGATCTTTTATACTGTGTAAGTCAATCATCTTTTTCGAGCTTAAACATTTTCTGGGGTTAGCAATTGCTGTAATGCTCTTTGCCTGTATCTTTCGCACAGTTTCTGATTTCCTTCTATTTTCCGTAGATTTATTCTCATCATAGCCTTGGTACAATTTTCCTCTATATTTGAATTAATTGGGCATGAGGAGATGCCAAAGTTTAAGTGTGGGGAGGTTGATAAACCCCATTTCGATGGGTTATTTCATACCATAAATTCACTAATTGTCAACCTTTCACCATTTAAATACATGAGAAACAAGCATGTTTGCGTTTAATCATTCCTTAGGGCTCTAAATGTAATTATCTGCTATTTTAGCCAAATTTTACTGTGTTTTAAACTATTTCCCGTTCCGCATGATGCCTTAACAGGCAAAGTTCGGAGCGGAAGTGGCTAAAGAGAGCGCGAGGAAAGAGAAGATCACAAAGAAAAGCTTGAAGGCCAAATCCAGAGCCTATGCGTATGCACCAAAGGGGCCTATGCGTACGCATTGCCATGCCTTGGGCGTCACGTCCTAGCTAGAACCGGACCATATGCATACGCACCAAAAGGGCCTATGCGTACGCACCAATGGCCAAATTTGTGCCTATAAATAGAGGACACCTTCATCATTTTTGGGGAGTCTAATTCACCATTTCATTAGTTTAGTTTAGGGTTCCATTAGTTTTCTTTGTCCATTTTCACTAGCCAAACAATTTACTGCTTTTATTTTTCTATTTTGCATGTTGTTATGCTGTCGACTTTAGTTTCGAATTATTCAATATTACTGCCGTTATTCTGCCCATTTTTAATTATGTCTTACTGTTATGCTGCCTGTTTAAATTCCGCAATTATGATTTCCGTACGTAGCGAGTAGTGACCATAGTGACTCGGCTATGGGGTGAAATGTGCGAATGATCTTAGCTGCCGATCCCTAAGGGCAACGGATGGGAGGAATGGAGATAATTTTGATGCCGTTAACACTACGCCCCTGCCAGCAGTGTGGGGACCTTAAATGAGACAGACTCAATTCGGTGCAAAATGCACTACTGGTGAGTTCTTCCTGGTGACACGAGAATTACTCGAGTTCTGTTGAGACCTAGGTCCCCTGCTGTTGTGTATGCCTAGGACATTCGGATATGGGTTAACTCTACCACCCTGTGGTGGTTAGTTTCTTTTAGGTGGCACTCCATCCAATCTGGGATCGGTAGTGCTCATAGGGACGTATAGTATTTCAACCTATAGCGGGCACTCTTTAATCCACTAGTGTTTTAATTAGTTTTCGTGCGCTTAGTTCTCAACAACAAACTGCAACCAACCCCGATATTTTCTCAACCAAAGACAAACCTCTGTTTCTGCTTCCTAGGGAAAACGACCCGAGTCCAGTACTCGGTATTTTCAAACTTGGTTGAATCTCTGTGACACCTTTTTAACTAAATTTGGTACAATTCCCTTGACATTTGTTCGGAGCTATCTGCAACGAAACTTCGCTTTTTCGAACCGGTCTCAAGGCCCGCTACCAAGTGTATACACATCTAGTAAGGGTTCTTAAGCTCATTTCTATGATTTGGAACATCCCTTGAGGTGCAAGAAAAGTTTAATCCTTATGAACTTAAATGATTTTGGGGTTACTATTTGCTGTAATACTTTAACTCACACTCTTGCACATGAATACTTAATCTCTCTTTGAATGTGACCTCATCCATAAGCTCAATCCTTGTGTAGCTCATTCTCCTGTAATGCTTGAATGTTTTGGAAAGATTGAGCAATTCCATTTACCTCTTGGTTAAATTCACTTGAGCATGAGGACATGCTAAATTCTAAGTGTGGGGTAGTTTGATAGACCCATATTTGATGATAGATTTTGCACTATAAATGAAGGGTTTATCAACCAAAAACCACAGAATTGGTAGTAAGTAACCATGATTTCAATCATTTGCTTGTATATGTTCCTATGGATAAATGTATGTTAACTTAGCCTTAAAAGTGATAGAAATTTATGAAATCTCATCCCAGTTGGTGCATTGATATGTTTGCTAGTGTATTCCAGGCTTTTAGGGATTGAGAAAGGCATAGGAAAGGCTAAGGAAGGCATTAAAAGTAAAAGGATCACAAGAGGAAGCCAAGAAGTTAGAAACAGGGCACCATGCGATCGCACAGTCTCCTCGTGCAACCTCACGTGACCCTGGGAGCGTTTCGGGATGCATTCTGTTAATAACCGCGTGACCGCACGGTCCCACTTTGCGACCGCACAGTACCGTCTGGCAGAATCAAAATTAAAGCTAAAATTGGAATTTCAAGTTTTCGGGCCAGGTCCAAGCCTCTTTGAAGTCCCAAGTTCGACTTATATGAAGAAGGAGCATCTGAAACACAAGACACCAATTTTTATTAGGATCAATTTAGAATTTACAATAGTTTTAAGAGGTTTTTGGGAGAGTTTTCCATCTCTCTCATTTTCTCTCTTCTAGTTCATACTTGTTCTTAAATTCTTTACGAATTTGCAGCCCTCACTAGCCAAACTCTTAGTTAATTTTAGTGTTTAAATGTTTGTTAATTGATACTCTTGTTTGATTAATTCAATCTTTGCTTATTTCTCTCATCTAGTTTCTAATTCTCTATTCTAGCATTTATGTTCTTAAGTTCTTATTTTGTTCTTGCTGGAAATTATCTATTGTGATGATCTATTGCCATTTTTTTTGATGATTATTGATGTTTATTGGTTCTATTGTTGATCTATTACAATTGCTATATTAGATTGTTCATTTCTCTTATTATTCATCATGTTTCCTTATTATGCCCACCAAGTGTTTGATGTTTTGTTTCTTATTAGTATGGAGTAGTGTTCTTGTGTCTTGGTCATGGGTTGAAGTGTGGATGATCTTAGCCACTAATCCCTAAGGACAAGATTGGGTTAAGGCTAGGGTTAAAACTGTTTCGTTAGCGCTAGGCTTTTGCTAGTGATGATTGAGTCCTTAATGAGGTGAACTTGATGGATTATTCAAGTTCCAAGGACCTAGGACCTTCGCACTAGTGAGTTGCCTAGGACATTCGGAACGAGTTTATTCCACCTATTCGACCATTTGACAGAATGGGTTTTACGCCTTACGTGACAACCATTCATAATTGGGATTAGTGGTGATCATAGGGACACATTATACTTCAACTCAAGACCAAGCACCCTTATTTCTTGCAATACAAGTCATCTCTTATTTTGTTCTCATTCACCATTCTCACCATTGCAACCCCAATATTTTCAGAACCAAATGCGAACACCGATTTTCAATTCCTAGAGAGAACGACCCGAGTTTAATACTCAATATTTTTTAACTAGTTGCAAGCTTTGTGACACCTTTTCTAAATTTGCACAAAACTCCCATAGTTGGTTCGGGACTATCTACAACGAGTTCCTGTTTTGAAAATTAAGGGATTCTGAACCAGCCTGGGGGCCTCATCAGGAGGTATGGTGAACTGAGCACAAGGGGGCAAAATATTTATCAAATTTATAATAATTATGACATTTTGTTATTTTTTATTTATGTTACATTCAATGTAATATATGCTTAGTGGGAAAATCTTATCTAAGTGGATTTCCTATAATGAGTTTTTTTTATCCACAATCATATCTTTGTGGATTCTCTAGTAAAAGCTTCATGTCCACTTAGCACTATAAAAATAGGATCCACGAGTCTATGTAAACTAGATTATAAGATTCCATGAAATAATCAAATATGATTTTCTGAGATTTCTCTCTATGAGAGTTTCTCTTTTGTTCTCTTTGTAATATTTTGTAGCGATCATTATGATCTTATCAAGATAGCTTGTGGCGATCATTCCAATCTTATCAAGATGACCTGTGGCGATTGTTTCAATCTTATAAGCTGGTTTGTGATGATCATTCTGATCTTATCAAGACAACTTGTGCTAATCTTTCTGATCCTATCAAGGCAACTTATGGTGATCAAAACCAAGACTTAGCACTCACCTTCTCATCTATTCTTGAGTGTGGCATCTATATTATTTATTCCATCCAAAAAATACAAAAAGAAACATATTTTGATTAGTTCGGTCTATTGAAACTATCATATGGTTTAAAAGCTCTCTCTCGTTTCATATTGTTGGTGGTGGCTCTACAAATTGCTTGGATATTTGGTCGATGATCGTTGACAGGTGCCAACCACACAATACTCGAAGACTCCAAGAGATGCCCATCCTGAGCTGGTGTATTTCGAAGACTTGAAACCGCTTCGTGTTTGAAGATGAAACTTTGCCAGTAAAAGTGTTCGAGTCGTACCTTGACGGGGGCCCCAGGATCAGTTCAGATTTCCTTAGTTTTTCAAAACAGAAGTTTGTTGCAAATAGCTCCAAACCAGCTATGGGAACCTCGAGCAAATTTAATTAGAATGGTGTCACAAGATGTAACCAGTTAAAATATCGAGTATTAGACTCGGGTCATTTTCCCTAGGAATCGAAAACAGAGGTTTGCTCTTGGTTGTGAAAAGTTCGGGGTTGCAATAGTTTTTTTGAGAATAGAAAGCAAAAAGCATAATATGATAAAAGCAAGAACAAAAGAGTTCTTGGCCTTGGGTTGAAGTATTCTGTGTCCCTATGATCGCCACCAGTCCCAGTTTAGATGGTCTGTCACGTTGAGGAGTTATCCACTCTGTCTAATGGTCGAGTGGTGAGATTAACCCATATCCAAATGTCCTAGATATACTGATAACGAAAGACCAAGGTATTCGGTGAATTCGAATAACCTATCAAATCCACGTTGTTAAGGTCTTCTCGTTATGAGCAGGGACGTAGCGTTGACAACATCGGAGTTAACCCCGGCTCCTCCCATCCGTGCCCTTAGGGACCAGTAGCTAAGATCATCCGCACACTTCATGTAAAACCCCGATTTTCCGCTTTCCTATTTTCGACGGAAACATTAAACTGTCTGTGTTTTGATAATTGTTTTGAGTGATTATGATGTGTTTAGGGGACAATATTGTCCTTATTATGTATGATATGTGAAGTAGTTTGTTTGAAATCTCTATTTTGATTATTGTCTGTTTTAACGACGTACCACTTATTAGCGGCGACTTAACCGGTTTATCGGTGTCTGACGACAAGGAAGAACTCACTAGGAGTATCTCCATTAGGGAATGTTATATTTCCCTAATTGAGTTTAGAACAATAAGTTTTTAGTTAGATGATTTAATTGAATAAATTTCGTTTGTTTTCGATAACACGTGTTCTTGCTGCAAAACTGACTGTTCGTAATTTCGGTAAAACTACGAAGGCGACGGTTGGCATGAGAAAGATGAGATTTCAGTAGCACAGTAGTAAAACCTAATTCCCCACCAAGTTTTAAAAATCAGTAGGCAAGATTACGCTTAAATTCCGAAACTCGTTGTTTTACCATTTTTCCTTTTTGTATTCTTGATGCATGGGCATCATTAAGGGTTATTTCTACTAATTTATACATAATTTAGTTCATAAATAGCTTAATATTCATTGTAACAAATCAATATTTTTATCAATTAGATACTTTGAGTACTTTGTCAATGATTTACAGGAGAGTTGGATAAGGAAACTTGAAAAGCAAGAAAATAGAGGAACAGAGGAACAAAACAGAGAAGTTGCAGCAGAGCAACTAACGCCTTGGCATGGGCTTTCACCACTCACCACGCCTAGTCGTGACACTCATCATACATAGCAGCAGCAAGCACTCATGCCTAGGCGCCTATTTTAAAGTCTAGGCGTGAGTCCAAGATCTCACGCATTCTGCAGAATTTGCAGAATTCAGTTTTTAGTGAATTTCATTTCAAGAAAATTTGTAATTCATTTAGGAATTGTAAATATATAAATAGGTGAATTTTTAATGATCAATATATAGTTAGTTAGTGAATCTTAGAGAATTATTCCATTTGATCATTAGAATTTACTTTGTACACTTACTTGAATTCAAAATACATTAGTATTCATATTTTTTCCAGAATTCTTCTTTTATCTTTTTCTCTCAAGTTCTTTAACTCTTTGAATGTTCATGCATTCAAGATTTACATTCATCAGTTTCTTTGAGTTACTCATAATCATGAGTGGTTAGTCACCATAGAGATTAAGGATGAGGAGCTCTGTTCTTTATCAAGCTAATGGATTAGTCTAACAATCTTTTCTAAATCTGCAAGTTCTATCCAAATTCAAAGGATTCTTGTTCAACCGAGAGGTATAATTGGTTCTGACTTTTGGTTTAATTTCTATACTAGTTCATGAGATTAAACATATTATCTATGGTTTGTGAATTGTCAAGATTGAAGTTTAATTGAATAAGTGACATTAAATTTGGTTTTGCATTGATCTTGGTGTCATAAACTAGTTCAAGAATGACCTTTCACATTTGTTCTTTGCATTAGAGATGATGATTTGAATGTATGCGCCATATATGAATCTATATTCCCATAACATAAATGATTGATTTGCTTCTTGTTTGATTCTTTGTCATGATCTTAAAGATTTGATTTACTGACGAGTAATTAGATCTTCCATGTTTTGAATTGTTGAGTTTGAGAAAATAGGCATTCAAACATATTTAAGAATCATTCCATATTTCTTTGCTTGACTTAGAGATGAGCATGTGATTTAATGTGTATTAAAATCTTTAATAATTCAATGAGGTTTTGAATCTTGTTGATTATTATAGGTTTAAATCAAGATATGTGTATTATCTCTTTTCTTGTTTGATTAGTCAAGAGATTGATGATTGATTAGCATAAAGAGAAACTAGATCACTAAGAGATTAGGATTTAGTTATATTAGGATTCATGGTGAATTATGATATGCTTGCAGAAAAAGAAAAGTAAAATTGGATTAGGAAGTTAGTTTGTGAACATCTCCAATTCCTTGATCTTGTCCTTTACATTTGAATCTTTCATTAGTTCTTGTTGTTGATCTACATTTGCCTAATTGTTTGATTAAAGATTGTTTTTCTTGAATGTTCCTTAGTGTTACATTGATCTTTATTGCTTTCTTTAAGTGCTACGTTGTTCTTTGTTGCTTTCTTATTTAGTTTAACATTAATCTTTGATTAATCAATTAGGTCTAATTAAAGAACCAAATTAAAGATATTGATTGATCCATCCTTCCTCCTGGGAAGGATTACCCACTCACCGTGGTATTACTTGGGACCCGATACACTTGTCGGAGTGTTACAAATCAAAAGATTCGTTACATCAAGTTTTTTGCGTAGTTTCCGGGGAAAGATTAGATTAACAATATAGTTAATTGGTTCTTTGAGATAGATCATTTTATTTTCTTTTTCCGGATTAACAAAGGAACTCCTTGACTGTGACATTAGAAGTCCCTATTGTTTGTTTTGTTTGTTTGTTTTGGTTACTTGTATGCAGGAAAATAGGAACAAACAACAAATTTAATTTGATCCAGAAATTGAAAGGACTTTAAGAAAACTGAAAACAAAAACAAAAAGACAACAACAACATTTTGAAGAAGAAAAACAAGTGGTTTTTGAAGAAGTAGAACAAAACAGCATGGCTGTGGAAGACCAGAATGAGCAAAGGAGGACTCTTGGAGATTACACTATACCTACCACTGCTAGTTGCGGAAGTAGCATTATTAGGCCAGCAGTAGAAGCCAACAATTTTTAGCTGAAACCGTCTCTAATTCAACTAGTGCAACAGGAGCAATTCTATGGAAATTCTCAAGAGGATCCTAATTTGCATATAGCAAGTTTTCTGCACATTTGTGATACTTTGAAATGCAATGGTGTGACATGGGATGCAATCAAGCTTAGGCTTTGCCCCTTTTTTCTTAAGGACAAAGCTAAGCAATGGCTTAACTCTCAACCTCAAGGAAGCATCACAACATGGGATGATTTAGTTAGTAAATTCTTGTCAAAGTTCTTTCCTCCTCAAAAAATTAGCAAAGCTCCAATATGACATTCAATCCTTCTCTCGAAAAGATAATGAATCTCTTTATGAAGCATGGGAAAGGTACAAGGATATGATCAGGAGGTGCCCAATTTATGTGTATCCCAAATGGTTATAATTACAAACTTTCTGTGATGGTCTCTCTCACACTTCAAGGATATTATTGGATTCTTCAGCCGACGGTTCTTTGCAATTGAAGACACCTCAAGAATCTATGGAATTGATTGAATGATGTCGGAAATCCTTGCGGACTCCCAATCTCCCACCGGCAAGTATACTGGATCGTATCAAGTAATAAAGTAGTGAGTAGAGTATCGTTTCCCACGAGGATTAATAGATCAAGCAATAATGATTAATTGGTTTCTTTAGTTAGACAAATTCAAATAATCATAGATGGTGATAAAAACAGAAAGCTAAACTAATTAGAAATAAAAGAAAGTAACGGATAACAAGCCAAGGAATAAGGAATATTCATCCAAACAGAATTCTTATTAAGTTTAACAGTTTCTTCTCATGCAAACATTCTTCAAATCACAAAGAACCTTAATTAACCAAATCCTAATCTCTTAGTGATTTAGTTTCCTTCAATTCTAATTAATCATCAATCTCTTGATTAACTAATCAAAACAGAGGTTTAAGATAGATTCTAGTTCATTCAAGTAAAATCCGAAAGAATAATAGATCAGTTATATGTCACATACCAATCATATTAACTCTAATCAAAGTTCACAAGAATATGGTGTGAATAACTAAAGAGGTCATAGACTAATTACATGTCACATATTAATCTACTAGCTCTAGTTTAGGTTTACCGACTAGTTGGCACGGACTAATCTAAATAAACCCAAACTGAAATTCACAACATTAATAGCATAGTTGACCAATTTCCTATCTCTAGTTTAATTGGAAAACCATGAAGAACAATTCTCAAAAACTCATACAATTGAAGTTTCTCTCGAACTCAATAATTGTAAGCAACAAAAATCCATACCTCTCAGTTATTAAATTTTTTGGATTGAAGAACGGAGAATTGAACTTTGATAGAAGATGTTGCAATTGAAGTTTACTGAAAAACTACATTAGGAATTCATGCTTGGGATGGACAGAGCCCCCATCCCTGGGCTTGTGACGGAAACGTCACTTATTTAACAAACAGAAAGAAAAAAAACTAGAAACTAAATCTGTTGTGATATTCCCCTCTCCGGCTCCCTAAAATTGTGTGTCCTCATTAATCCCCAGACTTCCCTTATTTATACTTGAAGAAATAGTTAAAATAAATGCAAGTAGAGGTATGGGTTGGCAACGCAGAAAGGCATGGGTGTGTGGTGTTGGTTGTAAAGCAAGGAGCATGGTTGGCTGTAAAGGAGAGGCATGGGCAGAGGCATGGGCTGGTGGTGTGGAAAAGTCATGCTTAGTTGTAAAGCAGCTTACAACCGCAAACAGTATGTGAACATATGAATTCCAATATATCTTGTCGTTGATGAAGGAACATGGGGTTAGTGAGCCACCTTTTGTTGACCCACATCTTAGAAGAATTGTGGGCTGCTTTCGGTGGAGTTTAGGAAAGTAGCTTGAGTCAAGATTGTCAAGCTTGACATGTTGCTTTCGGCCTTGTCTTGGAGTCACATTTGGGAATGGAGTGGCTGGTCACGTTTGGGACTTTGGGAGGTCATGTTTGTAGCTTGTTTGGTGCATGGGGGCTGGTTATGTTTAGTGCAAATATGGTTCCCACGCATATGCGTAGGATGGCACGCACATGCGTGGGAGGATGGGGGAAAAGGAAGTGGCTTGGGGCTGTGGTTAATGGAAGAAGCACGCCCAGGCGTAGGCAAGGACGCCTAGGCGTGGGTGGGTAGTGTGAAATTGAGTTTTGGATGTGAGTTCCACGCATATGCCTAGGGTTGTACGCATATGCGTGGGAGTAATGGACAGGAAGAGGGTTGAATGGGGTAGAGGGTGAGTTGGCCACGCATATGCGTTGGAAGTAACGCATATGCGTGGGTATGTTGGTGAAGTGGTCAGGGTGGAGCCACGCATATGCGTAGGGTCGTGGGTCTTGAGAGACTTGGAGCCATGCCTTGCTGACTTAGGCGTGGGTCATCTAGTTGCTTGCTACCTTAGTGTCTTCCACGCATATGCGTGGGTCTTCTACGCCTATGCGTGGACGGTGAGTTGCTAGGTAAGTCATGGTCACATTTAAGGTTTTGACAACGTGACCCTGGAACGTGAACTAGGTGGCTACCCACGCATATGCGTGGATTTCTACGCATATGTGTGGCTCTGATGAAGTGATTTGCCACGCCTAAGTGTGATGGAATTGCCTAGGCGTGGGTTGAAGTATGTGTAGCACGCATATGCGTGTTCTTCCACGCATATGCGTGGAGTTCTTTCTTCTCTCATCTTCAAGTTATCTTCTAATCTCTGTTTCTTCATGGTTTCTGCAAACAATTAACAAAACACTCAAAATGATAATTGATAACGAATTAAGCTTAATTACTTTGAGTATTAAGCTAATTATCTAGTAAAAGCTCATGAAATTGAGGTCTAAAACCATGCATGATGCACACGCATCATTGAACTAGTAGGCAACAATCAATACATGTTCACCTCGGATAGGTCAATGAAGAGGGTGTAAGTCACGTAGCACGTATACTCAAGAGGGGGGGTGAATTGAGTATGATAACAACAATGATAAATTTTTGCGGAAGCTTAAATTACTTGAAATTTAAATGACTC